>JAOXYD010052385.1:0-13283 GCA_028565735.1 Pinacopodium congolense
TAAGCATTTAAATAACAAAATAGAGATGAAATGGCATTGTAACACATATAGAAATAGTATAAAATTCATCCCTATCATTGGAAAACGGCTATTTGGTCTTGGAATGAGTATAAATAGGTGTGTTTTATATTGATTAGGTGTTAAGAAAGTATCCAAGAAGGGTAGAAATTGTTTATATATTATTGTTGAGTATTCTTAAAAGTATATGAGCTATTAATGAGTTTGTTATTGGAAATTTTGTAAGGGTTATTCTTGAATCTTAACAAAGAAGAGTGTAAGGTTCTCCTTTATCTTAGAAAAAGGAGTGTTATAAGGTTATTCTTAAGTCTTAGAAAAGGTAGAGTGAAAGGTTATTCTTGAGCCTGTAAAAAGGATTGTACTTGTGTATTCTTATTGAAGTGTAATAAGAATAAAATCTCAACAGTGGTGCTGGAGACTGGATGTAGGGCAAGAGGATTGCACCGAACCAGAAATAATTGTTTGTGTCTCTTGTTCCCTATCTCTTTTATTTGTATGCATTTAATTTAATTTTTTAAGTTATTGTTGTTATATTGAAATTGATAATAATACTTAGGTTGATACTGAAAAGAAATTTTAAGAACCTAATTCATTCCCTTTTATGTGCCACATAAGGCCAATAATAGCGATGGTATTGGTGATTAGTTATCAACTGCCATTAATTTCCTAGTAATTTCAGTTGTCTGCTCCGCTCCTAAGAAAGTTTGGTCTCCAATAAACCTAGTATATGAGGTTTTTTATTTTAAACGAAATCCTTGAGCATTTGTTGTTTTCTGAGGCAGTTAAGACCCCTTAGATTCCTTGCAATTATTGGCATAAATTGGTTAAGTGTAACTCAGAACTCTTGGCTCTGTTCCTTTTAGATTTCCTCCTTGTTGTGGTTTAAAATCATTCATCTATTTGTTCTGCATGTTGTAGGTGTTGAGGCTAACTTTCTTCACCGGTTCTTTTCTCCATGCTATAATAAGTAAAGTTACTAGCCTTATGTTTGAGATCATTAATATTTGGCTTTTGAACAAAGTTATTACCACGTTTTGAACTGGATTCATTATCCTCTATTTCAATTGCAAGTACTAGATTTACATCTAACTATGGGCTAGCCACTGATTTCCAAATCAGAATCTGCCTCTGATTTGTCTATACCACATCTTCCAGGTTGGTTTCCTTGAATTCTTGTTGTAAATTTGTATCTGTTTAGCCTTGGTTTACATTAATCTCCTGTCCTAGATTCCTTTTCTTTATTCCTTGAAAGTTTTGTCCATCCTTACTGTTTGAACACTCTATTGGTTGGTCCTCTTAACCCATAAGGTCTTCATGATCTTCTCTTAAAAATCTTTTTCATATTTCCTTCCACTCCTTCTTTTGTTTGTTAACTGGTCTCCATTAATACAAAAACTTAATAGAATCCTCAAACAACTCATTATGTTCTCCTAGTCTCAGCAGAGGTATCACATCCAGAAGTTCCTTGCCATATTCAACGTTTATACAAAGCCTTGCAAACCCAATTCTTTTCTTTAGAGCAGTGTTTTCATCTATGCATATAGGCTTACCAATGTAACTAGCTAGGTGGCTTATCTCATTTGTAGACTAGTATTATAAAGGAACATTATGGAAATTCACCCATATGAGAATTTGTTCATATTTCACCCTCTTTAGTTCTATTCCTGGTTTTCAAAATTGTAAGAATATAGGAAAATTCCTAATTTGCCAAGGTCCAGCTTCCAATATCTCTTTTACCTTTGTTTTTGTGTCAAACTTAAATAGGACTAGGTCTTCCTCATTCAGCAAAACTTCCATAAGACCTTTTGTTTTCCATATCTTGCTAGCCCATGCATGAACTACCGAAAAGGGAGGTCTTTTGCCTGTGAAAAAACCTACTAATATGGAATTCCAAGGTTTTGCTCCTTTTAATATGTCCAGTGATGGTGTTACTATTCTTTATCCTTAAATTATTACAGGTGGGCAGAAGACAAGGGATTCACTAGAGTTCCCTCCCAAAACGTGCTTCTATGTGAGTTTATCATTCTCTGGCCTAGGTGTAGGGATTTTTGTAGGACCAGTGGATAGGTACCTTTTCATCTAGTTATGGGAGCACAGATCCCTGTAAGCCTTATGGCATACAAAAGAGAGGGGTGAATTGGGTATTTAAAAAATTTCTTTGCAAATTAAATCACTTTAAACATCTTAGGCTAATTTCAATTAAATGAATTCTCTAATCAAAATTCAACCTAAATGATATGTCATATTTTATGCCAATATTAAACAAATTCAATCAATAATAAAGCAAACACAAACCCACAAATATAAAGAGATAAGAAAAGAGATAAACACTGAGATTTATAGAGGTTTACTTACCCTAAAGATAGACTATGTCCTCTCTCCAACTACTTGTTGGAAATTTACTAATAACTAATCTTACTTTAAATGGGTGAAGAGTAACCCTTAAAACAATCTTCATTATATGGCCAAGAGGAACCTTTACAATCTTACTTTAAATATGAACAGTAACCCAACAATCTTGGTCAAAGGTCAAGAGGAACCTATACAATAATCTTTAATTCTAAGGGTCAAGAGGAACCCACCAATCTTACTTTCCAATAGGTGAAGAGTAACCCTTTACACACAACTAAATTACACAATTTTTTCCCACAAAGATAACCTTTAAATCTTGCTCCCTTGAGTTTTAAAACAAGCTTCTATAGCTTAATAAATCTTGACCAAAATCAAAGCAAGATAAGGGTTCAAATATAACTAATGCAATGCTTATGCCTTATACTTTCTCTAATGCTCATACATAGCATATATTTATCTAATTCACATTCAATGATCAACAAAATTCAAATATTGTTTTTTACAGGCCAAGAGCAACCTGTCAAATTTATTTTAAAGGCAAAGAGCAACCTATAAAATCAACAATTAATATAAAGTAATTCCCTCAATTATGCAACCAAATTACACCTTTAATAGTGTTTCCCTAAAACTCATGCAATAAAACTAATTCTGAAAAATCTGGAGGTATCCAAAAATTATAACAAGCCTTTTAACACCTTAACAGAACATAAACAATCAAAATGATTAATTGAAAATGTGATTATTGAATACAAAAATCAGATTAAAATAAGATGCACACAATATGTCAAAATAGTGCAGTCTAAATATTTCAACCTATAAACAAACGTGTTTAAGCAATTAAATTATGTAAAATTGATGCAATAAACCTACTGCAACATCTATCTATCAATTAATAACAAATTCCAACAATAAAAACAATTTTAGAGTATCAACTGAATGGATTAAAATTAAGAACAAAACAAAACTTTCAGACCTAGACAACTTTGGTGTAACCTTCAAATTTTGCAACACAAAAAAAGGATTTAAGAATCAAATAAAAAAAAAGATTTGTACGAAAACTAGACAAATTTAAGCAATTTGTGTTTTTAGACCTCAAACAAACGTTTTGAGTGGTTAAAAATTAAAGTAAAATGTTTGTTGCACTCTTGAGACCTCAAGCAAAACTTGTATGGTGATTTTGAATCAACAAAAACAGATTTACACACCCAAAACTGAAGAACACAATAGCTAAACCAAAATAGAGATAATTTTGGTAAGTAGGACTTTTAGAGCTTGAAACAAATGAAATAATCACTTAAAAAATTCAAATGCAAGCTCAATGAAACTTGTTATGTATAAACAAATTGACAGTAATAAAAATGGATTTAAAATATAAAAATTGAAGAGAGACAAAGACAGTGTAGAAATAGAGACAACTTTAGTATTTGAGATAATTTGATCTTTCAATTCATTTTTCAAGACTTCTAAACTTGTTAAAACAGCTTAGGAATGATATTTATAGTGTTAGGAAAGAGTTAGAGACATTAGAAACAAGAAATAACCGTTTGGGATTGAAAAAAAATTGTTGGAAAAAAGAAAAAAGAAACTAGCTGTTAAGCATGATAAGGACCTATATGGCAAGTTCTGGGCTCAATATGGTACCTTCCAAACCACCGTATAGCTCTCTAGAAGCTGGGCCAATACAACGCCCTTCAGCCTACTGTGTTTCACCTGCTAGTCAGCCATATTGGTTTTAGAAAGCCAGAAAAATAACTCAAAATAAATACAAGCCTTTCCAAATAAATTCCTAACAATAATTAATATTTCAAACAAGTTTTAAAACATAATTAAAGGCTATTTAAATCATAAAAACTTTTCAATTATCACAAAAATAAGAATTTCCTTGATTATGAAAATTTTTTATTCTTAAACTACTTTAAAACTTTTCAAACACTTTCATAAACCATAAATTCACATTACCCTTATAACATAAAAAAATTCAAACACATATGATCAACACCCAATCAACATTTCAATTTACTTAAAATTATCAAGTACCATACACTAATACAATCAATCACATTACTACATGATTATGCAACATTTAGCCTATATGCTATTCTAATTCAATTACTAATATGATAATGTCCTAATCAAATTCAATTAATCAAATCCTATATATACATCCTATATATAAATAATCATGCAAATATGACATGATATGACATGCAAATGTTATAGCCTTTTTCAAGCATTGATTAAGATCAAGGTTAGGAAACTTACATTCTAAGACACATCTAAATCTAACCATTATTGATCTTTTTCTCTTGATCTTCACTTTAACTCCTCAATGCTTGATTCATTTCCATTTTCTTCTTGAAAGCTCTTTTACCTTGGGCTCAACAAATATATTCTTACACTTTAAACATTAACATATCTTACAAAAGCATAAAAAACTTAAACATTAGTAATAATAATATTTTGTCATGATTAAAACACATGATTGGAACCTCCTTGGTTCAACAATCCCTTTATAACCTATTCCTTCTTCTTGATTGTAAGCCTTAACTACTAACCTAGCCTTATTTCTCATAATATTACCTAATTCATCAAATTTGTTTTTAAACACCCATTTAGTACCAATAATTTGGTGATAATCTGGCTTAGGAACTAATATCCAAACTTTGTTTTTTTCAAATCGGTTTAACTCTTCATTCATGTCCAATATCTAAATTCTATTTTATAACACTTCATCTATAGTTTTAGATTCTATATTGGATATAGAAGTTATATAAGACAAATCTCTAAAGGATGATATAGTTACTACTCCTCTTTCAACTTCACCTATAATTTGGTTTGGAGGGTGGTCTTTCTAATACCTCTACTATCTAGGTATCCTTTCATCTTTTCTTTAATCCTCACTTGGTTCAACTAAAGGATCATTAAGTATAAGGGGATTATCTAAGTTTTCCTCTTCTTATTCTTTTATTCTTACTTTCTCCAAGTCTCTAAACAAGCATATATCAACATCATTTACACTTTTTCACATGTCAAAGGGATTTTATTCATTAAAAAAAAGAAAACTAAACATAATATGAATCCTACTTGTAGTCAAATATAATAAACTATCAATCATACCTCGATATTTTTAAATATCAACTGGCTTACTTTCCTCATCCTTGTTAAATTTTGTGGAACTACTCACTAATATCCATAATGGATTTACTTAATCCATCCTAAAAAGCATTTGAGTAGTTCCCTTATGCATTTAGCATGGTTAATGAAAATTCCTTCCTTCATTTGCTAGATTTCGAGTCCAAGGAAGAAATTCAATTTTCCCATTATACTTGTCTCAAACTCCCTACTTATACATTTAAAAACCTCTTGACACAAAACCTCATTAATAGCATCAAATATGATATCATCCATATAAATTTAAAAATCATATATGAAGAAGTTCAAGAGTTTTAGAAGATGTTACAAATTTTTTTTCTTGGAAATGAACTTACTTATTTCCCATTTGACATATTTCACAAACCTTGTCTTTTTCGTATCTCATACTTAGGAGCCTGTTGACTAGTTTCTTAGAGTTAAGTTTTGATAGAAGATTCATACTCGCATGTCTAATCCATCTATGCCAAATCTATGCATATTCACTTAAAAAAATAAGCACTTGTTTTCAAGGTTAGTAATGTCATTCAAATCAATAATATAAATTTACCTTTTCTTTTTTCCTAAGAAGACAGTACTACCATCACTAACATTTGAAATCACATATTCATTTCCTTTAAAATACACTTTGTAATTCTTATAACATAGTTAGAAAAGGTTAAACTTGAATCCATTGACAAGTAAAGCACTATCAATAAAGGAATAATTGTTCTTACTAACCTTTCTAATTCCAATTACATTACCTTTGGTATTGTCTCTGAAAGTGATGAATACACCATCCTTAATCTTTAAAGAAATGAATGGTGAAGGGTTACTCATCATGTGTCTCAAAAAACTATTATCTACACACCATTTCTTCCTCTTCTTGGTGACCTAAAAAATAAGAAAATCACATAAATTTAGATACCTAAATCATCTTAGGTCCTTGAGGGTTAGTTATATAACTATCCTTACCTCTTAGTGTACCATCTCTAAGTCTATCATAATAAAAATAAGCTATGTATCCATATTAATCACAATATATGCAAAATAAAGGTGCTTAAACATATGTGCATTTCTATAACCATATCTAGGCCTAAAACCACTATAAGGGATTTTTTGAAAACTTTTCCTAGGTTGAGTTTTCTTCTATCTTTGAAAACTTTTCCTAGGTTGAGTTTTCTTCTATCATTAAACCTATGTTGTTTTTTACTATACGTAAAGGGATGACGTCTTGGTCTAGATGATGCATTTTGTACAACTATCTTAGGTAGAGGTTCATCTTATAAATTATTTACCTTAATGAAAATTATCTTGCTAGATAACATGCCATTTTCACAACTATATCCTAAACCATGTTTGTCATTAGTTAATTTTTTAAACACCTAGTATGTTTTCTAATTTTTCATTTCTCTTGGTAAATTTTACAAGTGATTCTTTAAGGGATTTGATTTTTTTCTTTAATGCAACATTCTCGTTCATTAAACCATCATTATCTACATTTATTTATGCTAATTCTTGCTTAAGTTTTTCATTCTCTAATCTAGACTCATCTAATAAATTTAGAGATTTCTTATGTCTAACATGCAATCCTTCTTCTTCCTAATCAATTCTTCTATATATTCTAACATTTCTTCGTAATTCTACTCAACATCACATTCATTATCATTAATATAAGAGTGGAAAGAGCATACCTCATTATGTGCCATAAAACACATATTTTTCACTTCTTCTTTTTCAGAATCACTTAATTTTGTCTATGTGGCCTTTAATGCCTTCTTCTTCTTTGACTCTTTCCTTTCTTTCTTCTCCTTTTTGTCTTCTTCTTCAAGGTAGGTGAAGGCTGGGTTAGTTACCTTCAAACCACTTATAGAGATCAACCACCCTATAACTTGTTAAACACTTGTAGACAAGAACAATTAGCTCTTATCCTTGTTAATTGATAAGCCTGAGATGGATCTGAAGGTATTTAAGGTAGCCATTAGAATAGATAACGAACTTGCTTTAGATCTTTACAACAAAAGTAGATCATCTAAAAGGCAAGGCTAAGTAGCCAAAGTTTCTTGCAATTAGAGTGATATTTGAAGCTCTTATCCATAGAAATTATGAGCTTTATCAACCTAAATATATAAGTGGATCCTTTTAACTTCTCTAGATCCTTTTATTAATAGAGTAGGTTCCCCATTAACTAATATACTTTAGCTAATCATGGATATACAAAACCTTATCCATCATATAAATCTGTTTGGAAATCTTGTTGCTTTCATTGTGTTGACAATAAACTCCCAAATGACTTAATCATAAGCCTTATGGATATTTATTTTCATAATGCAATTCTTCCTTGATCTCTTCCTGTTATAGTTCTTTATAAGCTCTTGAACTAATAGGATGTTATCCCTAATTTTCCTTGTTTTTGGGAATGCTCCTTGTGATCTGTTAATGAAATTAAGAAGCGCAATCTTCAGCCTACTAGCAATAAGTTTTACAATAATTTTATAAAGGATGTTACAGCATGCATTAGGTCTAAAGTCTTTTATAAAGTAGGGGTTTTGACATTTAGGTAAAAGAAAAATGAATGTCTTATTAATCTCTCCTAAAATCCTACCCTTGTTGAAGAACTCAAGCACAAAACCTATTACTAGTTACCTAACCTCAAGCTATGACTTTTAAATGAAGTATGTATTTAGCCCATTAAGCTCAAGGTCCTTTTGGAGATTTAAGGAAAACAGAGCTTACTCTACATCTTATGCACTGAATGGTTTTGTGATGTACCCGCCCTAGCACTTTGATCACTATGCAATCCCACAGGCATATCCCCATTGGGCATATGGGTTCCTTTTGCCTCCTACACCACTCGAACCCAAGACCCGTCCCTTCTTAAGTCATTGGGAAGCATGGTGTGTACCATTGAAGCAATATACCATGCTTCCCAATGACTTAAGAAGGGACGGGTCTTGGGTTCGAGTGGTGTGGGAGGCTAAAGGAACCTATATGCCCAACGGGGATATTCCAGTGCTCTCACCTACGGGGCTGCTGTATGAGCCGAAGTGCCAGGCGAGATATGCCGGGGTGGGATGTTACAGGTTTATTTTAAACCCCATCTTACTATGCAAAGAGTGTCTCTGGAGAATAGATTACAACAGTTGTATGGAAGAATACCCATCAACTTTAGGGCCAAATGTTTTTTAAAAGAATTCACATGCTTCTTAAATGAGGTCATTCTATAATCTAACTTAACTCCTTTTGCAAATAAGAGATTTTATTACTAATTTTTTCTTGAAATCAAAATCTTAGGGAAAAAGGTTGTGTTCCTCCCTCCATCCTTGATCCAAATCACTCTTAACCTCTACTTACACAATGAGTTTTGAGCTTTCAAGGCCTCCCTATACTCCGATAAACATGCTTTCTTTGTTTGTTTAAGCTATTCATCGTGAGGATAATTATAGATTTGATTGAGTAGAATTTAAACTTTCCATTGCTACCATGACTCTTTTCTGTGCATCCTTACTTTTAAGTCCATTCAGTGACTTCAGATCATCTTTCACACTATTGATTTTTCTTATACATATATAGGATTTATTACCTTGAAGGATAGTACTTAATTCCTTCAGTATAGCTATTGCTTGTCCTTAAGTAATGACTTAAATAGCTACTTGAACAAAATCAATTAAGAGTTGAGAAGTAACTAAGTACAATAAAAATCAATCAATGCTCCTAAATTAGTTTACAAATCACATCCTTTTTCATGAAAAAACTTAGTTACAACACATGCATTCACACAATTAGTAATCAGGCAACCTTTAATGTACAATATCAAACCTTTATGAAGTTCCATATCATGTAAATTTGTTTAAGGAAATCATCACCAATGTAAAGTATAACTCAATTTATAAATTTTAGAGCAATTTTTGGGTTTTACCTATCTTTTGACGCGAGGGCAAACCTTTCTTTGTGAATATCTCTTAGTTACTTAACTCAATTACCATTTTTAGGTTGTTTTCAATGTTATCTAGCTTTTTTATAGGAAGGTGAACATTTTATTGTGAATACTCTGGGTTACCTAGTTAGATCACAATCACAAATGACTACTATCTTTACCTATACACTTCGACCTTTTTATCAGTATAAAGCCGTAGAGTGAGTATTTGCTCACTTTATTTAACACAAATACAAGAAAGATTTTTAGCCCTAATGAAAAAGGAAGGGACATTTTTAGGGGCTAGCCCGCACCATATTCTAAATTCACACAATAGTTCATATACAAGCACATTAGAAATTTGTTAATGAACATAAAAGGTGCTTAAATCATAAGCAAATTACATAAAAATAAAAGAAGAAAATAAACAATTTGAGTCAAAAATCAATCAAGAACTATTTAATACTCACCTCATCAAAAACATTGTTGAATTAAAATATTACAATTAACAATCAATTCTCAATCTCAATCTTTCAAGATGGAATATTCAAGTCATTACTATTGGACTCCTAACAATTGGAGTATGGTAATAAATAATAGAGCATGACATATTCAACTTCTCCCCCCTCCTCCTACTTGAACCAAATTGTCCTCAATTTCGAGGATCAAAACAACTAAAATTTATGAAAAATAAGAGGGAAATTAGAGAAACTCCCCTAAATGGTAAAGACTACATTGTAGGCATGAAGTAGATAACTGGGGCTCTATTCCATGCAGTTTAAGGCTTTAAGAGGATGACAATCAAAACATGTTATTGCAACCTAAAGATTAGTACTAAAGAATAATCTTTTCCTAAGAGATTAGATTAAGATAAGACGATGAAAAAATATAAATAACAAAAATATAAAAAAAACTCCTATGAATGGATGTTAAATTTCCTTACAACAAATGCTTCTTTAAGATCTTTTAGTTATACTTTAATACTAGAGAATAATTATTCTCTTTTTTTTATCATACCTTCGATTGATATCCTTAAAAACTAGGTGGTTCACAAAAAATACTTGATTTGCAACACCTACTCTTTTAATCCCCTTCTTCACCTCCTTTAGAATGTGTTAGATAGCTTGGAAACAAGTCTTAATATTTTTTCTTCTGCCTGTTATAAAAAATTGTTATATCAATAAAATCAAAGCAAAAAGGTATATGTTTTTCTTCCTTAATGATTGAAACCTTAATAGCTACTTACATCCTCATCCACATCAACTATTATCTCCCCCTCACTTGTTGTGAATTCATCATTATCTTCCTCCCTTAGCTCCTCTTCGGTAATAGTAGGCACAATTACTCGCTCTTGTTCTATAATCAATTTAGTTAGTTATCCTATTTGTCTTGCTAAGTTGTGTAGGGAAGTCTTAATACTCTCGAATCGAGCTTTTGTTGTAGATATAACCTTGATTAACAGTCCTCTCAATCTCGATACTTCCTCTTATTGAACAATTTATCAACTTGTGTTGTCATGTTGTTTATAGAGGTATTTACACCTTCAAATCAAGCTTTTAATGCAGATATGGCTTTCATTAATAGCCCTCTCAACTTCAATCCGTCATCTTAATAATAGTCTATTGAAGGTTATTTGAAGTACATCAAATCAGTCCATGGTGAATTGTAGGTTTTGTTCTTATGGTTATTGTAGACCATTCTATCTATCCTCCACTTATCGACGAAACTTCTTCTCCACCTTACCATTGGTAAGCTCACCATTGATTATTTTTCCAAGCCATTATATTGATCACCTGCTCCTCAAAACCTCGCACATAAGATTAATACAAAAATATTTATTTTCATAATTAAACATGAAAAGAAAAATAAAGAAAAAATGGCTAATATTACAAATAATAGAAAACACTAATAATGACGCAATTCTTAATAATAGCGCCAAAAATTTGATACATGTCCTATGCATGCCTAAGTTTTAAATAAGAATAACCAAAGAATCATAATTGAACAATGCTAACACTCTAAAGACAAGTGCACTTATAGCTAAGTAGTAAAGTTAATATGAGTCCAGATGTTGAATCCGTGAGGACTATTATTATTAGTGAATTCTTATCTAAATTATCAAGTCTAATACTTTGCAAAGTGATTGATTGGTTTGATAATAAGAAATCAACGTAAATGCAAATTACTCAAACAAACTCACAAAAGATAACACTTAATAATGAAGATATGATTCAAGTGATTTAATCCCTTAAGGATATGTACATATTCATTATTCAACTTGATTTAATTTAATTTTTAGATTCATCATAATGTAGATTCCAATATAAACCATACACTCTCTAGAGTTATGGAATCCTATGCAAGTCAATAAACTAGGCGAAAGTTATCTATATCCTAATCTATTGATTGAACACATTACCTTGCTTGGAACTTATTATTTTGACTAAGCTCATACCTAATCTAGACATCTTATGTAAGTTTATCTCGCATACTTCATACAAGATGTATTGTTTATGGAATGGTATAAAGGATACAATGATCTCTCATGCTTAAACAAACTCACAAAAGATAACACTTAATAATAAATATATCATTCAGGTTATTAATCCCTCTAGAATGTGTACATATTCATCATTTATCTTGATTTAATTTAATTTTTATATTCATCATATGATAAATTCCAATGTAAACCACATTCTCTCATGAGATATGTAATCTTATTCAAGTCAATAAACTAGGAGAAAGTTCTCTTTATCCTAATCTATTGGTTGAATGCATTACCTTGTTATATGGAAACTATTGTTTTGACTAAACTCATACCTAATCTAGGCATCTTATGTAAGCCTATCTTCAGGACTTCATACAAGATGTATCGTTTATTGAATGATTTAAAGTATTTAATGATCTCTCAATCAATCATACACAAATTAAAGAATTGAACCCGACGTTTACATTCACATAACATTCGATAAGCAATATCATTAAAATCCATAAACAATCTAACATCAAATCTAGAAATCCAAAGTTAAATCAAGAACAAACATGAACACTACATCCTAGAGTTCACAAAAAACCTAAATCCTATGAAAAATTTAGTTCCTAATTATTATTTGAATCACAAAAATAACCAATAAAGAGAAATGGAAAGAAAAGCTTCCTCGCATGATGTATTTGCTTTCCAAATTACTTTCATACCTCTTTTATGCTCCAAATCCTACAACATGTGATCAAACATAGGAAATATCTAAGTAACATCTTATTCAAAGCGTTTAATTTACTTTCATAAGAATCATGTGGACTTTTATTTAAAACTCATCTAAACAGGTACCAAATCATGTCTAAAGTATGTATAAATTAGGAGCTATCAACAGCCTCTCTATCTCTGGTTAGATGTTTAAGAAATGTGGAGCGCTTTTAACGATTTTACTTTGAAAATCAAAATGAATTTACTTGAAAACCAACATTGCAAAAGGCAATTGTACCTAACTAACAAGTAATAAAGTGGAGAAAATTTAAGACTCTGAGTGTCAAACCTATAAGGAACTTGTGAATGATTAAGTACGAGATTAATTAGATTACAGTTATCTAGGAAATTTCAAATTAAATAATTAAAAAGATGCAAAATTACTAAACTATCCTATTATCCTTCAACCCTTGCAATTTTGAATTATTAAATGACTTTTAAATTACTAAAAATTATCAAATTATGGAATTCTATTAAAGATTAGGTGATTAATGAATTAATAGAGCTTTTAACAATTTTAAAGGCTGAATTAGAGTTCCTTTACGAATTCAAGACAAAGCTATGGTTAAGAGTTATGCCTTTTCTCCATTAAACTTAGTTTAAAGTTTGGTTATACTTTAAATC
>JAOXYD010052415.1:0-13282 GCA_028565735.1 Pinacopodium congolense
ATAAATATAAAAATAAAAATAATTTAGTTAAAATCATAAATATAAATTTCAAAATAATTTAGTTAAAATAATTTGATATGTTAAGTGCAAAATTTATTATGGAGATATGTGGATATGTGGGTATTATGAGAATTATATTAAAAATATAAGGCCAAAAGAGACTAAAAAATAGGGTCATTAATTGTCATTAATTGTTCTGAAATATCTACCTGAAAAAGCACTTTTTAAAAAAGCATTAAATTGGAGCTTCTTTAAAAAGCTGTTTTTTAACTTTTGAAAAAGCTAATCTGTTAGAAAAGCACTTCTTAATATTACAGTCAAACACCCATTTTTTTAAAAAAAAGGCTTTTGCGTTAGAAAAAAGCACTTATTACCCTTTCAAAAGCCCAACCAAACAGATGCTAAATCACTTTTATGTGGAGTTCTCATCTTTTGTATTGTGCATTTGGCCCACATGTGTTTTGTGATATATTAGATGAGATGCTTATTATAGATACTTTTATGGCTTTTGATATTGATGTTATCTTGTATTTGTGATGACAATAAAGTGCATTATATATTTTGCAATCACCTTTACTATAAACAGTTGTTCAGTTATTGTTAAGACCTTAATTAATTACAATTACAAGAAATTAAGGGAAGATATTAAGTTTTCCTTAGAGATAGTAGAGTTATACATGAATGTAACTACTAAGAGGCCACCTCCAATTACTGCTTCTAATTCAGAGTCAGATAAAGTCAAACAATATAATGGATGGCATTCGAGAAACTAGTATAATTAAAGATCTCCTTGAGAGTATATCTTAGAAGTATCAGGTATCTCCTAATGCTGAAATCAATTGGTTAATGAAACAACTTTTTCCATATGATATACAAGGCAATGGGGAGTGAGGTAGTACATCCTAAACATGGTGCGATTATATACTAAATTTAAAGCCCTAAATTTTCTTATTGTTGATGGATGAATTGTGCACCAAGCCCTTAATACTCTACCATCAGAGTTTAGAGTTTTTATCACTACCTATAATGCTCAATCTAAAGCCTAGAGTTTCAATACCTTGATCACTAAGTGCGTGGCTAAAGAGGAAAAGCTAAGGAGTTTCACTCAGTCAGCCCTCTACACCACTAAACCTAAAGGCAAGGTCAAAGCTTATAAATGCAAAGGCAGAATTTTTTAACACCCTCCACTTAAAATTGTAGGTCAGATCAGTGGTAAAAAGACCTTTGGTGATATTGCAAATATTATGAGGTGTTTTTTTCTGTAAGAAGAAGGGACATAAAAAGCAAGGCTGCACGAAGTACAAATAATGGAAAGAAAAGCGAGTACGATTAGGTAACTCTTTGGCATATGTTATTTATGAATTCGATGTTATTATAGCCACATCTGGTTCATGGTAGCTAGATAGTTGACCTTCTATTCATATTGTTTTCATAATGCAGGGGTGGTTTATATCCTGGAGGGAGCCAAATTAAGATGAGGTAAGGTTAATTATAGGCAATGATGAAGAAGTTAATTTAGATTTCATAAAAGTTGTATGTTTGAAATTAGATATTTGTTTTCAGCTTGTTTTAAATATCATGTTCTATATATCGTCCTTTAGACGAAATCTAATTTCTGTTTCTATTTTGGAAAAAGAAGGCTACAGTTTTATAATCAAAATCTAACTTGTTATACAGTTTATATAGGATGTGTTTGACTCCTACTAGTTTCTATGCTTCATTATATATTACTGATAAAGTCATTACTAAATAACTTCAAATAAAGGAAAAATCATACACGTTGTGACATAAATGTTTAGGTCGCATTTCTAAACCAAGAGTTGAAAGACAGATAAAAGAAAATATTTTTTTAGCTTTTGATTTAACTAATTTAGAGACATGGATTAGTTGTTGTCAAGGTAAGATGACTCATAGTAAGAATAAACAATCCACTCGTAGTTCTAACTTGTTAAAAATTATTCATATTAACATCTAGGATTCTTTATCCCTAACTATTTATAGATCTAGATATTTTGTAACATTCATTAATGATTTTTCTTGATATGGATATTTATTCTTAATTAAAAAGTAGTCTGAAACTTTTGACAAGTTTAAAATCTTTAAGACTGAAGCTCAAAACCAATTGGGAAAGTCAATTAAGATTGTTAGGTCTGACAGTAAGGAGCAAATTATAACAAACATAGAGTCATCGGGTAAGAAAAAGGTCCGTTTACCAAATATTTAGAACATTGTGAAATAGTGACTCGGTTCACTATACTAAGTAGTCCTAAATAAAAGGGTGTGAACGAAAGGCAAAATTGCACCTTATAAGAAATGATTAGGAGCATGCAAAGCAGTACTAGCCTTCCGGAATATCTTTAGGGTAAAGCTATCAAGATGGTCTTGTATATTGTAAACCGAGTTATGAGCAAAACAATACCCACAACACCTTTTAAACTTTGGCAAAGATGGAAATCTTCACTCTCCTATTTCCGTGTTTGGGATTTCCCTGCAAAGGTAAGGTTGTATAATCCTTAAGTAAGTAAATTAGATTCTTGTTCTACTCATTGTTATTTTATAGGATATCAAATGCACTCTAAAGGAAATAAGTTCTACTGCAAAGAGGAGCATGACTTATCTAATGAGACATGTCATCCTCACACATCAAATGAAAGCAGGGTTTAACCTACTTCAGTCTCAAGTCCTACACCTATTTAATTTCCATTGATGGATGTTGGACCTAGTACCATTCCAGTACAAGACCAGGAATCGATATAGATTGTAATTGAGATTCTTGTGGTATAAAATGAGTCTGAACAAATTCCGTTAAAGAGATCTAATAAGGTTAGAAAAATTGCTATTTCATCTAATTATATATTTATTTGGGTGAGAGTGGTTATCATATTGCTAATATTGTTGATCTAATTACTTTTATAGAAGTTTCTTATGGTCCTCATGAAGATGTATAGATAGATGCAATGAAGGATGAGATGCAATCCATGAAACATAATTAGGTATAAGAGCTTGTTGATTTACTTCAAAATTATATACCTATTAGTTGTAAATGGATCTATAAGACCAAGAAAGACTCCCAGAGTAAGGTTAAGTGATTTAAAGCCAGATTAGTTGCAAATGTTACATTTAAAGATATTGAACCAAAGGAGGTTCTATCCGATTTTGATGATGACAAAACACTTTTTCTACTAATATTTTGTTTAAATGTGTTTAAAGATAGGTATGTTGAAAAGAAGATGGATTAACGATGTTGATACTGATCGGTCGACCGAACACAACACTGAAGAGAGTATCGGCTGACCAAAGAAAGATCAGTTGACCGAATCATAAAGATCGGTCGACCGATTAAACATCTTAAGGAGATTGGCTGACTGAATAAGAACCAGTCGACCGAACAATGGATCTTGCTCGACCGAATGAATAAATTTAAAAGACTGGTTGACTAAACATAACATATCGGTCGACTGAACAAAGAACAACGGTCATATTGCCCAATGGATAGAAGATTTGTACAACGGTTAGAAAATATACACAACGGTCCAAATAATTAATTATCAGATGATAAACGTTGGACGACATCCAATGGCTAAATTGATCAGTTTTCCACTATAAATAGTGATGAGTATTAAGAAAGAAAACACAAGAGAGACGAAAGTGATATACACAGTGATATACAAGTGTTGAGTATAGTTCATACTTGAGTTTAGTTTTTGTACTGTGAGTTTATTAGTGTGCTTGATTCTTGAGGTTATTCTTAAGCCATAAAAGAATTTATAAGGTTATTCTTAAGCCTAAAAAAAGGAAGAAAGGTTATTCTTGAGCCTTGAAAAAGAGAAGTAGGTTATTCTTAAGCCTAAAAAGGTGTTTGTAAGTTATATCAATTTTATGTTTTGTATTGCTTAATTTTTTTTAATAAGTACTAGTTCATTCTATCTTATTTATTTCATATTGGTTTATTTAGCTTTTGCAAATTTACTGTTAATTTTATTCTTGTGTGTTTGCTTGAAATTTTTAGTAGAACCTAATTCACCCCCCTCTTAAATGCCATTTAGGACCAACAAGAGAGAAGTGTTGATTATAATATCACATTTTCTCTTATATCCTCTCATGATGCATTCAGAGTAATTATAACACTTGTAACTCATTATAATATGGAGTTATATTAGATGGATATCTAAATAGCTTTCCTGAATAGAGATCTTTATGAAAAGTTCCATATGAAGTAATTAGAAGGGATTAAAAAAAATTGTCAAGAATCATCTAATCTGCAAATTGAAGAAATTAATATATGGATTAAAGTAAGTTTCTCGACAATGGTACCTGAAATTCAACGAGGTGATTACCTTATTTGATTTTATGGAAAATCAAGTGAAAATATGCTTGTACTACATAATTAAAGCAAGCAAAGTTATTTTTCTACTTTTATATGTAGATGATGTATTGCTTACGTGAAATGATTTAGGCACATTACATAAGCTAATAAATTATTGTCTAAACATTTTGACATGAAAGATCTTGGTGAAGCATCTTTCATCTTTAGTATACAGATTCATCAGAATAGATCTCGAAACTCGTGATTTCTTTCTAAAAAAGCATAGATTAAGTATACAATGCAATGGCTTAAAATGAAAAATTGTAAAACTTACATAAAAACAACCTCTCATAAAGAGGAATTATCTTTGGCACAGTATCCAAAGAATGCAGTTGAAAGAGAGAACATGTAGAATATTCCATGGTCTAGTACAGTAGATAGCCTGATGTATGCTAAGGAGTGAATTAGACTAGATATTACCCTTGTTGTTGGCCTATTGGTTAGATATTTGTCTAGCTTAGGAATAGACCACTGGAATGCAGTCAAGAGAGTTTTGAGATGCTTTTAAGAAACTAATAATTACATACTTACATATAGGAAAGTTGAGAATTTGGATCTAATAGGATACATATATTTAGATTATGTTATATGTCTAGATGATAGAAAGCCCACCTCTAGTTATATTTTCATGTTAGTAGGTGGTGCTATTTCTTGAAAAAAATATCAAACAAACATTTGTGACCTTTTCTAATATGCATGCTAAGTTTATTACATATTATGGGGCTGCTTCTCAAGCTATTTGATTGAAAAAACTAATTTTTAAGCTGTTTGTGGTTGATTCTATTGCTAAACTAATATAGTTATACTGTGATAACCTTGTTTAATCTTATGTAGATATAATAAGAAGAATATCGCATGGTCTAAGCATATGGAAACCAAATATTTTATTGCTAGAGAACTTGTACAGAAAGGTGATGTTACATTGAAGCACATTATGATTGAGCACATGTTAGTTGATCCTTTAACTAAAGGACCGAGGCTTAATGTCTTTGAGCGACGTGTTTCTAGTATAGGTATCTTGGACTCATTTGATATTATTAGTTAGAGATCATTTTATTTTACTGTGTATACATTTTGGCCCCATATTTTATTTATTTTTAATGTATTATGATTGTATCGACTGTTTATATATATATATATATATGATGATCATCATTCAGTTTTCAGTTATATTCTTCATTGTACACTATCATGATATAGATTTAAGTCTTGAGACATGTGTCAATCTCAAATATTTCATAGGTTATTGAGTATATATATACTATGACCTTCTTCCTATGTCTCTTGATACATTTAAATCTCAAGAGATATACTGTTTATTAAGATATAGTAGGATATAAGGGTCAAATCCTATAAAGTAGGACATACGGTTTCATCCCATACAGATTCTCTCTACAGTAGTTTAACATTAAGTTTAGAGAGACTGAGATTGAAAAACTTAGTATGGTATAGTTTCAGATCATTTAGGTATCATATTGGTTGCCACACTCCATTTTCCCATCTATGTTCGTAAGGTCATTAGATATACATGATTGTATTGGATTTTTATCGCATATGATACATGTATCTGGCGCTTTTCAGTATCGAAAACCTTAAGAGATAGGATGTTAGACCTTATTTTTCTTTGGACTAAATATTGATTTCTTAGCTACTACAGTTCTTTATTACATATGTGGTTATTAATGCTTGCCTAAGGGGAAGAATGTTAGTTAATTTTTCCTAATTGGAGATTCATTAATTACTAACATGTTAAGATTAAGGTTAAGTTAATTAATTTTAATTCAAATTAGAGATAATAAAGAAAGTCCAATAACATATCTAATTAAATTGGTCGAAGTCTATTAGAGAAAATGAACCCTATTCAGTGTGAGCTGGATATTTATTATGTCTGTAATGAAGAGGTCCAATAAGAGTATCGTTAGATCTCTTGTAACTATTGGAATAATATTCTTGGATATCCAGTTCTCTTTGACCTGTTAAGAGTTCCCAGCATCCAGAAAACTATAGAAAGACAGGCTACCTTCTTGTTTTCGAGCTTATTAAAGAAATTTAGTAGCTTGATTTTTAAAATAGATGACAAAACAGGTAGTATTTCGCATTATCTATACTTAATTAATTCATATAAATTCATAAATTATCTTGAACAGCACATAAAGTGTTCTAACATGAAGAGCTTTGGTGTGTTCGTGAGATGAATTGGTTTAAAGTGTTGGGATTGGCGTTGAGATGAGTTGAGGTAGCTAAGGAAGTAACTTATGCTATCTGTCTCTTCCAACATTATAGTACACAGCCTTGTATTTTTTGTCTTTAGACGTTGAGCTATCTAGAATAAAGATGGCAAATATTAAAAAGTCAAATTCAATTTAACCAACTTTAAGATTAACTATTCAATTTTGATATATTAATTTTTTAATTCAATTTATTATCATAATTTAGTTTGAAATTTGATTCTATTCAAAATTAATAAGTCAAATTCAAATTGATTAAATTCAAATTTTGCAAATCAAAATATTCAAATTTAATCAAATTTAAGTTTAGCTCAAATTTTAAGGATTTCAAACTCAATCTAATTTGACCCATTATCTATTTTCATTGCGGAGTCAAATCTAGAGTGTGTAAGGGCTTGTTTTGTATTGATTTTTTCTTTGGTTTTAGTTTTTTATTTTTTTTAAACACATAAATACTAAACATTACTAAACATTCCCCAAAAGAGAAGGTCCTGTCATTAAATAGGCTTTTTCACAATGTCCATTATTTACATATGTTTTATTTCAATGAAAAACTATTAGACTTGGAAGCCAAGGGCTAGAATCCACATAAAGACAAGGCAACAAATAACAAGAAGCCCGTAATACGTCATATCATGCTAAAATAAACCCATAATTTGGAATGGGGCTAACTCAAAGCTAGCAACGAGCTGGTGTGTATCAATTTCCTGGAGATATTTAATGACCACGGTGATTAACAATCCCTGAGACTCCGTGGCAAAAGTGGACGATTCCCAACATGAAATCCATCCACAAATCTCTCCTCAACTATCCGGCGAATCCAACAATATAGCTTGTATGATTTTGCCACAAAAAACAAACCGTAAGATGCATATAAAACAAACCGCAGTGGCATAGGCAATAGCAGTGATGCCAATGAAACCACCGACAGCGAACCCCAAACTGTCATCAAACCATTAAAAGCGTCCATGGGAACTAGTGTTTGCTTAGCAAAAACATATGCAAAGCAACAATATACAAGTAGACTTATAATTGAAACTATGATGGTTAAAGGGTGGGTTTCAAAAGGCGTAAGGATCTTCCCTTGATATTTAATCTCTGTCAAACTGACAAGTACGGGAACCAAAAAGATGAGAATTGCATGAGTAGGTGTGGACGTGAAGGTGTTGTGCTTCATAACGTGAAAAGAATCATTGTTTGGAATGAGAATGAGCATATTATTAAAGGAGACATTGATTGGAAACTGAGTACGAGAAAATGTGCGTGCCCGATGCTGCTGGTGAAGAGGTGGGTTTGGTGTTACCATAGAATCATCCATTGCTGTGATTTAAAACTAAAACAACTAAGAAAGAAACAAATAATTACCTGTATCTATATGGGAAAAACAAGGAAGGCATCGCTGATCTCAAGGTCATTGGACCTGCATCAAGCATAGCTATTTATATTCCCGTTTCTGACATCATCTTTCCCTTTAAGACATTATCTTCCAATCTGTTTGACCCCACCTCCAAGTGCTCTCTTTCGTCGTTAGCGAAAGCAATTGATGACCGCCACCTTTTTCATTATAGTACTTGCAATAAACTCGTACAAGCAATCAATCTTTTACATGTTTTGACATAGATACCCCCATTGCTGATTCGTCGAAGGTTCGGAGCGTGACTTGACGAAGTCAAAGTCACTACCTCCAATAACATACTCGCAGTGGAATCTACAAAATGGATGATAGCACATGCTGGAAACCAGCGTGACTTTTTACTAAATCTTAGCATTATAGCCTACTCGAGTTCGATAAATAGATTGAGAATCACGTCATGACTATTATGATTATTATAAATTAAAATTTGTCTCATACATAAACAAATAACTCTCACAATATGCAAAAGTATTTTATTTTATAATATTTATAAGAAAATGATTAAATTGAAAAGTACCTATTATTTTTCTCACAATTCATATACTCGAGGAAATTGAAGAAAAATTAATTACCAAAAAGTACAAGAAAAAGAAAGACAAGAATGACAGGAGGTGGCACGCGATACCCAATATTCACAAGATGGTTTACAGTAAACTCTTTACCCATAAAACGTGTAAACTACTTGAGCCACTTTGAAAAGTGAGAATATAGTACAAGTTTAAAATCAATATATTTATGAAAGCATCCACTTAAATTCAATTTATTGCAACTCCATCCAAAATTTTCAAAGATTAGTCCTAATTTTATAGACTAAATTAGTCCTACATATTAACAAACGATTTTATAATATGCAAACATATTCAGGAATAAGAAAGACAAGAATGCCACGAGGAGAATTGGATGACAGCGCTTCCCACCGAAGCTGCATCTTTTTATTACCACTTTTGTGTTTATTTTCCTTTGTTTCTTTAATTGACAAAAAAAAGAGTTGCTAGTTTATACTCTACAGTCTATATGGTTTCATATTTGTGATATAATTAAATATATTCTTTAACTTATATTTATTTATTTATTTAAGAAACTAATAAGATAAAGTCTAATAAATATATATATTACAAATAAATTTTATTAAAAAATAAGTTTATTAGATTGACCAGACATAAAAATTTCATATTAAATATTATTAGTATATTTATGAAAATATTTATTGAGATAATTATATAAGTAGTCATTTGATTTGATTTGAGATTTTGAAAATATCTCATATAAAACTGATATTTTTATACGATTTAAGTTTTATTTTAGGTAAAGATAATTTGATTGATAGTCATTTAATATCGTATAAAATATATAAAAATATTTATATAATCAATATAATATTCCTTACCATAAAATAATAAAAAAGAAATGTCTTATGTTCTTGATTAAAAATAAATTTTAAATATCTATAAAAATTAATTATTATTATTGAAGAATCAATATAATTGAGTTATAGCATAGAGATTAATTTCACTATATGATAAACCATTGAATTGTTTGAACAAAAAAAACTCACGCATTGAAAGATTAGTTTAAAAATGGAGTTTTGGAATCAGAATACCAAAGCAGATACTGATCGGAAAAAAGAAAATAGAACAAAGTTCTATTTCTTACTTAGTTGAAACCATCACAACTTAAGATATAGTTAATTTATTTTGACCTTTCGAGTGTCTGTAGGAAGTACTGGCGTGGTTCTGGTTCTTGTGTTAAAGAAGATATCTACTAGGGTTGAAGGCGTCATCTCCATCCCCTTTTATTGGGAACTGTCTACGAGAAAGTTCTTAAAGCTACATAAGAGATGAAAATATTGAAAGGTTCTCTCCAGGAACCTTGGTTTAGGTTCAACAACTTAACCCAGGTACTTCAACAAAATCAACAGAATGCCATACACTAGAATATTGCACCGAACTTTAAAATGCATTCTTAAGGTGCATATCACTTATAAAATTATCCTACCATATTTTATTATTGTTCTTGTGCCATCATGAATACATTTTTTCTTGTGTGATCATGAATACAACATAATTCAAATATTGCTCTTGTGCCAACAAGAAAATAGATTGCAAAGTTTCATCCACCATTATTTGCTGCTCCAGGACCCTTCCGTTAGAAAAGATATTTGCCAAGTTAGAGTGCTTACAGTTGGAACTGCAGAACTTAATCATTTTATTAAGAGATAATACTTCCGATCGGTGGACAGAAGCAAAAAATGGTAATAGCCAGAGCAATCTTGAAGGACCCTCAGATTTTACTTGTAGATGAAGCTACAATTGCACTTGATGCAGAATCTGAGAGGATAGTACAAGAGGCATTAGATAGAATAATCGTCAATCAAACTTCAGTTATTGTTGCACATCGATTCGCCCACTAATGTTTTTATTTTTTGGTGTAGCAATTGAGTAATACATAGTTTAGAATATCGGAATTAAATACAATACGGCTTTGACTACATAATATTCAATTGGTAGTCTTTTATAACTATTTTTGTATAAAATAAAAAAATAATAAAATAATTAAAACAATTTTTATCTTATAAGAAAATAATCATAAAAGGCTAACCAATAAAATAATATGTAATTTTTCTCAATACAAAAACCTGCGGTTAGCTATAACAATGGTTTTGACAGGGGAATATACATTGGGTACTGCCGTACTGAGTTCGACAAGTTATAAAATAAGTTGAGTTTTTTTTTTCTCTAAAAATTCTTATTATTTGTGTGTTCGCAGATTTTTTCGTCACATTATTATTTTTTATTAAACATTGAGATGAAACTCTAAGATGAAGAAATGAATCATTTTTTATATAAAAATTATTTTATTTCTTATTAATTTCAATGCAAATTACTAGTTATTTCAATAAATATCCCTGAAGTCTACAACAAGTTGTAACAAATAATTGAAATTTTTTTATATAATAATGGGGTGGAACGTTTATCATTTTTTTTTTAATTTTCTGTTTCTTGTTTTCGTTTTCTTAGGCACGTAAATCAAAGGATAAAGTGTGTTTGGTGTTCTTGTGTTTTGATTTTTTATTTATGGAAGTACAAAAACAGAGATAATAAAGGAGAAATGCAATTTTGTCATTTCTCTGTGTTTTGAAAACGCGTTTCCAAATTAACAAAAACGAGTTTATCTTCTTCCTCTTCTTCCGGCATCTGTTTTCTTTTGGCTTTTTTATGTTACGGTATCATGAAAATAGGATTCAGTACATGCTCAAGTAAATCCCCAAAATTTAGCCTTCGTCGTCGTCATCTCCCTTCCCTCATCTATTGCCAGCCACAAGAGTAACCTATCCTCTAACCATTTTTCGTCAATTAAAGTCCTCATCTCCTCTATCAATCATCTTGTCTCCGGCAAGAGACTCCTTCTCCTGCCATAATCATAAAGAGACTCTGGAAGTAGGGGTTTTGGGAGGACAATTATATGCTGATTGTAGCTGTTCCTTGATTTGTGGTTCTTCAGGAGGCCTATTTCCAAGTCTAAATAGATGCATACTGCTTTGGTTCTTCATGAGGTCTTTATTAGTTCTTAAGGCATTTCCACAAACTTTTCATCCTCATTTTTTCTGCTTACATTTCTGAATATTTTAGACGTCCAGTTGTAGAAAGCTAGTAAGGAGTGGTTGACATGTTTTGGAAACGTGTGGTTATTCTTCGAAAAACAGCCTAAATGTCATCAAATCGAGCCATTGCCAATGCCTCCTACAGTTTCTCTTGATTTTGTATTGGTCTGGAATCATGAAATGTCCATGTATATGATGCATACAGATGTTCTCTCAAGAGAAAGGACTTCTGAAGGAGAAAAAGTTGGAAAAGTTGGTAGATCCTGATCTCCAAAATAATAACTATGTAGAAGCTGAAGTAGAGTAACTAATCCAGGTTGCACTTCTGTGCATACAGGTCTCTCTGATGAATCGACCTAAGATGTCAGAAGTGGTAAGAATCTTGAAGTTGATGGTTTGGCTGAGAGATGGAATGAATGGAAAAAGGTAGAAATTATCCACCAAGAGGTGGAGCTCGCACCTCAGCCTAAATCTGATTGGATTGTTGATACAATAGAAAATCTTCATGCATTTGAGTTATCTGGTCCCAGGTGATCTTGGTTCAGCAACAACTGAAAAGAGCGAATACACTGTCTTGAGCCACTAGTAGATGGAGTACAGAGCAAGTCTTCTTGAAACAGAGGCTATGGTTGACTTGGCTTCAACCATGATGACAGAAGGGCAGGGGTCTGAATTAACGCCCAGGAAGCCGATTCTTCTGCTGCAATAACTGCTTACAGGCCAGTATGCAGTTCTATGCCTATTGCCTTGAGAGTTCTAATTGATTGTCATGCAAGATTTAAAGATATTACATTTTATTAATAGATACTTTCTTCAGCTTTGCGGTTTTGTATGCCTCTGATTTTGAGCAATTTTTTGTAGAAAAGTCAACTCTTGGTTATTAGTTTTAGTCAATGGTGATGGGAATGTAAGGTAAGATTCTTACCTATA
This sequence comes from Pinacopodium congolense, assembly GCA_028565735.1. Classification (NCBI taxonomy): domain Eukaryota; kingdom Viridiplantae; phylum Streptophyta; class Magnoliopsida; order Malpighiales; family Erythroxylaceae; genus Pinacopodium; species Pinacopodium congolense. Next base: position 12,540 of record JAOXYD010052415.1, read on the forward strand.
AGCAATGGAAATGCAGGTATCAGTCTTTTTATGCATACAATGGAGATGATGACATGTTTAGTTCTGATCTTAACGATGACCAATTGAAAATGAGACTTGGGCACACGTGCAACACACCTTGTCAGGTACCTAATTCCTAATAAAATTCGGTGTAATGAGTATTCATTGAGAGGACCCCATCGGAGCTATCTAATGTAGATATTCCTTGCATGAAGTCAAGATACATTTAACAAAGCTAATATGTTTCTGTTAATAGGTTATAGTAAATATGGGGAGCCCTACAGCCACCATCAATATTTGATTGAAGGAAGTTGCAATAGAATTCAATCCTACTTTTCCAATTTATTAAACTCTAATTTAAGATGTCTTCGTGTGCAGGTAATTTTCTCAACAGCTGATGAACATGTTCCAGAGTATGCTGGCAAGAAAGCATTGCTTGACAGGTGACAATTAAAACTCTCTTATCTTGTTAGTTCTTCCATGCATTTTATTCAACTTGTGTCTGTGAACGTAAATGAGTTGAGTTAAGCTAGAGTGACAGTTGACGTGTTCTTTTCTGGGATTTGCTGGCAATGTGTTTGTGTTTGAGAGTGATGGAAGATAGGAGGGAATGTGCTTGTAACATAATCAAATAATAAGGTTGTTTTTGGTATGTGTGTCAGATTGAGCAGAGCAGTGGGGTGGGGCGGAGAAAGTAGAGATTGAACATGGAAATACCTCGCTTTCTGACAGAGTCCAAGAGG
>JAOXYD010052426.1:0-13282 GCA_028565735.1 Pinacopodium congolense
ACACATAATTCACATACATTAATGATGAACAAACTCCCAATGCTATCAAATTAGCCAAAATCCCTTATTCACCATAATCATTATATATTTCTACAACTATTTCTTAAAATTAAAGAATTGGAATATGTAAATAGATATAAATTCCATGAAACAACATTTAATAATGAAATTGCATTATATCACAGATCGTACGAATCCTAATTGAAGCTTACAACTTATGACTCATACAAAACATACCTTAGTTTCTTTCTATTATAGATTCTTATGGTTTCCTATCCTGAATCTCCTTTACAATTCTTGACCTTCAATCAAGAATGCTTTAGATTCTTTTTGTAGCACTTAGAATACTTCTCTTAGGCTTTTCATTACTTCCTTTCAATTCTCTTACTCTGTTGTGTTTTATTTTTTTTAAGGTTGTTTAATTATGACTAAAGATTTTTTATAAAATTATTTTTTGGTGCATTTGGTCCACCTATAGAGAGGTTCCTTCAATCTATAGCCTAAAATATATGAAAATAATGCCACAAATTGGTCACAAGTTGTGTTAACACTAGTTCAGTTAAGCAAATGCTTATAATTGTCTCAAGATTATTCGTAGAAAATCCCTTACTTGTCCATAGCCTCTTAAATCATCTCAATATAATATTCTTATCAAAAGTTATCCTTATAATGCCAAATAATATTTAGTTTTGACAAGATATTAAATCGGCATGCTTCTCCCTCAAAATTTCCTTCTTCCTTTAAGTTTATAATCATAATTAATTGATCCTTTAAAATTTATGCATCCATTATTATTTAAAACTCAATAACTTTATCAAATAGTGAAAATAACAAGCTAAAAAAATTTGAGCTTTTATAAAATCATTGTTTTAACTATATACACTTGTAACTAGCTTAATGAAATGCTAGTATTTCAAAAAGATTTGATGAAGTTGCAATAATCATTTGTTTTATAGATCACTGTGATATAGTAGTGTCTCTATAAGTAAAGATATATCATGTTTGCAATCACTCTTTATAAGGATCCGATTAAGTAATTGGAGATACTCTTCTTTCAATATAATAAGCTCTCTCTTTTTTTCCTTGTAGGTAGCAAATAATATTTTTAATTTCATTTAATAAATTCATAAAAAAAACATTTTTTTTGAACTAGCACAATTAACAGATACATTAATGCACTAATTTCTCTAAGATAAGGCACTTTTAGACCAAGTAATTCTTTATCATTCTCTTTAGGTCCAATTGGATCCTTTTCATGTTAAGTGACTATATAACTATTGTAGAACTAAGTGGATAAGATTTATCCATGTAAAAGCACTTCATGACCCTTTCATAATAATTTTATTGATGAACAAAAATTCCTATTATAAAATGTTCAATCAGAAAGTCAAGGCATAATTTTGTCCTGCCTTAAACTTGATTTCAAATTCGGCCTTTAAATATGTAGTGGTCCCACAAACGTCTTTAAGAACCCTAACATGATTGATATCATCTAGTTATATAGCCATGGTGGAAAATCCTAAGTTAATCTTCTATATTATTTTAATCGAAACAATTACTTTTTCAATTCAATAAATATATCTAATAGGAGTTAAGAATAACTCATTTCAAGTAGTTTAATCCTTCGTAGAGTTCCATATCAATGTCACAATTTAATGATCCATATAAAAATTTCATAACTATATTCATTAGCTGCATATCAACACTTTGATAAACTACTATGCTTATTAACAAATAAAATGTAATAATATACGTTATAGGAGTATATGTCTCCTTAAAGTCAATACCATGCCTTTGCGAGAAACCTGTTACTATTAATTGTACGTTGTACATCACCACTAAAATTTTCTCATCATTTTTTTGTTAATACCCATTTTTATTCAAGCAGTTTTACATCTTTGGTGTTAGCACTACTGTTTATTTTTTGATTATAAATATATGTTAAAACTATATTTAAGGACAAAGTCAAGGTAGTAGTTTAGTTTATATAACTGTAGTTATATTTTACCTAATATAAATACAAAACATTCAACAAATCCTAATTCTTCAATTCTTCATGACATTACAGCAGCATCAATCCTAAACTAGCCCTAGTTAGCCTCTCCTCCTATTATACTTCTACATTATAAAATGTATGTTAAGTTTGCTTTCTTGAATCGGTGTACTTAAGAAAGAAGTCTATGTTAAACAAACTCCTAGTTATGTACATAAGGGGAAGGAAGAGAAAGTTTTTAGACAAGACTTTGTATGATTTACAACAAGTATTAAGGACAAGGCATATATGTATTGACTCTTATTTTCTTTCACATGGAATTTAAAGATATCCTTATAAACATGTTTTTCATATTAAGTCTAATTCTCATGGTGATATTCGTTTATGGGCATTTTACAGTGGTTTTTAATGTATGTTTTATTATGTTTTTGTCCATTTGATGTTTGAATTATACCAATATAGAGTTATTTGTGTTTATTTCAGGTATTTGTTGGTGTTGGAGCAACTTGTTGAGATTTGTACTTAATTAGAGCTTATTTTAAAGAATAAAGAGTAATTTTATATTCAAATTAAATCTCCATATACAGCGGTCAAAGTAGAAAGAAGAATCGATCGACCGAATAGCAAGCATCGGTCGACTGAATGAAGGTTGGTTAACCGAACTTACACCGATCGACTGAATAATTCATGATTAATTTGTCGGTTGACTGAATGAAGATTGCAAGGAAGAATTGGTCAACCGAATGGTGAAGGTCGGTCGACCGATACCCGCCATATAAGATCTTGTATGCATCGTTTTGTTTTAAAGTCAGCGTAAAATCCAACTGAAATGATGATGCATAACTTATTAAGCCCTAAGCATCGTCCAGACGAGTAGATTTTTTATTATTCTATAATGCATAAATGCATACATTTAAGGGTATATGAAATTTTTAGAATGCATAAATTAAGGAGGAGAGATATTAACATGAGTTTTAAGAAGAAAGATTGTGTTGAATTAAGGGATATTTTAATTTTATTTTGATGATAACGAAACATGAATTTTATTAATGATTTAAGTTTAAGGTGTAAAATTTAAAAGATAGGTGCATTTTGGAATTAATTTAAGGAGAAACGCTTGGACTTAAAGGTCAAACTTGAAGGAAAACGAAGAACAAGCATTGTGGAAGCGTCAAGACTATTAGCCTTATGTTTCAAACTTATATGTAAGGTTTACTCGAAGTTAAATTTAGAGGCTCAAAACTTTATATTCATGTACTTCACAAGATTTAAATTTGCATAAATTTTCTTTTAATAAGTCAAATTATAACCTTTTGGCACTTAAATCAATGTAACAATTGAAATAGATTTTTAAATGTGTTTTGAAACTTATCTGAAGTTAAATTTGATGTTAGGAAAATATTATAAACGTTTAAAGGTGTTTTGGTCATGTTTTAAAGTGATTTTTAAGGTCATTAACAGTGGGTATGAACGTAGGTCTTCAAAGGCTATTATAGTCATGTAAAAAATCATTGTAGTCTCTATTTTGGGCATCAATGGTAGTTATGCTTGAAGAAAGGTGACATAATTGACCCCTGATGAAATCACTGTCGAAATCTCTGTCAATCAAAAACTTTCCTTTTTCATTATAATCTTGATGATTCCTATTTCCTAAGGTAGCCATTACTGTTGTAATGTCTCTTTCACATCCAAAACCTTATTTATAATTTTCTTGTTTAAATCAAGAAACATATTTGAGTGAGATTTTTTAGAGAATAATACAACCATCATCAAAGTTTCATGCCTTAATGTGTTCATCCCTTTTAATCCTATTCTTTCTAGCTTTAAATACAATTTTGAGTTTCTAAACCCTTATATTCTGTCTCTTAATCTTTTAAAAGGGTTGCATTCAAGTGTTTACATCTAAATATTATTTTTTTGCAGGGTTGAACATAAAACATCAATTATTATTCAAAATTTTCAAGTGTCTTATGCTCATCTTGTTCAATTTTTTGTCCTCACATTTCAAACATGTTTTGTTGTGCTCTTAACTCATTATATATTTTTTTTGTAAGGCCTAAAAAGGTTTCTAATTTGTTCGTTATTGTTTGAATGTCATTTTTATCAAAATTTTGAGTTTACAAAGTGTTATGCATAATGCTATCAAGTATTAGTGTTTCTTGATCTTCAATCCTTTCTATGAAATTCTCATATACGTTTTTATGTGTCCAATTCATTCTTTCTATTTTTTTAAGCTTCTAAAATGTCTAATAAATTTGCTTTGATCCAACTGCATTTATGTATGAGTTTTTAGCATAAAATGTCATAATTATTAAGGTTTTTATACTTTTGTAGTTTATCTTCCCAAATTTTTATGTTTGATGTTTCAAATGAGATTTCTGGACTTTCAAATCATCATATTCTATTTACCTAAAGTTTACAGAGGATCATTGATCATATATTTCATTTTTATATGCATAAAAGCCCTTAGTTTATTGTACTTCAAATAAAAGACCTGAACTTCAAATAAAAGACCTCAATAAGCGTGCTTTGGTTATTATTTAAGGGGTTTTCATTTGACTAGTAATTTGATCTTGTAAAGGTTTTTCTTTGTCTTAAAAATATCCAAAGGTTTTTTTTTTTACCTACGAGAAATAAGATTTTGATTTGTTTAGCTATTGAAGAAGATTGTAAATTATTACATTGTGATAGAGCAAATTCATACATCAAACGTGTTGGGAGTGGGTTAGGTAACATTTTCATTGTTGAACCACTATAAATTTGGTGTCTTCTCTCTTCCCCACCCTTTTTTACATTATTTTTTATTGTAGTTCAAATCTTATAAACAATTGTGATATTGGTTTATGGTTATATTATTGATCAATTTTGTCATTGTTCCATCTTTACACCATTGACATATTGTGTTATTATTTCAGCTTTATAAGGGTTGTTGATTGAGATATTAGTATATTACTTTATTATGTTATTTTAGAATCATCATTGGGATATCACGTTGCATTGAATATTGGATTAAAATTTGCATATAAACTGGTATTTATTTAAGGGAATCAAAATTCCAAATTAGAGAAAAAAAAGTTTAGTACACTCAATTTATTCTCTTCTTGAATGCCTTTAAGACTTATAGATTGACTTTTTGGATAATTTTTAAATGGTTATAAGAGATTTGAAAAATTATTTACAAAAGGATTTTCAAAATCATGATTTGATTTGATCTTTGACAAATCTATGATCTCTCTCATAATAAGTGGGTATTTTTTAAACAAGAGATATTTTCTTTATAAGTGGTTTATGTCTAACAAGTGTTTTCATTAACATTTGGTATTATTTTTTATGATGTCAAAAAGGAAAGAGTATTGTGTAATATTAAGCAAAAAGGGGAAGAGTGATATTATTTCATGATGCATAGAGCAGTTAGATGAAATATTTTTATATACATGTTTTAACCCATTATGTGCTCTTACTATCATATATTTTATTATCATAAAATAGAAGAGATTGTAAAATCAAAGGACATTCCAATCATTGGCTTTGATGATGATAAAATATTTTTGTTACTAATGGGTTTTAATTTTGACGTGTTTGAAAAGAAAGGAATTTACAAGTTATGCATACATACATGTTAAAGCCTAAGGATAATAGAATTCATGAAAAAAATGATAATGATGTAGTTAGCATTGGATGATGATCAAGATTATGAAGATTAAGGTTAAATAGTTTTAGGATTATGTTTTGATATGTAAATTTATCTTAATCTTTATCAATACTTAAATGGCTCACTTTTACATGAAAATTTGCATGTGTATTGCATTTTTTATTTTGGTCAAAGTTTTAGAGTTTGGTAGAGTTTAGTTATTAAATTGGCATATTAGGAATTGATTTAGAATGTGATGTTAGTGTTAAATTGTATTATCAAGAGGAAATTATGTGATTTGCTTTAAAGTATTCCTCTTGACATATCAAAGTATTTTGAAGTGTTATTTGAAGTTATGTAAGTGTGTTTGAAATTGTTTGATTTTAGTGTTTGTACGAATTTTGGTTTTTGAAGTCTTTGTGAAAGTTTTTGGAAACTTTGGAAAGTTAGATATTTGTTTGGAATGAAAAATTTTTAATTACCAAGACATATATGGTTTTTAGATTTAACTGAAATACATTGATGTTTAAAATCATTTTATGAGTGTTTTAGAATTTGTATGAATTGGTTTTATGATGAAAATAATGTGTTTAAATTGGTTAGGAAAGCTTTGAAATTTTTTGGAAAGGTTTGAAGTTGTTTAAAGTGAAAAGTTTCTATAGACAAGTCAAATTTCATGTTTAAGTTAATTAAAATGTTTTGGTAATTGAAACAACCTTATAATCATATTTAAAACTTGTGTGAAGCATTTTTTTTATCAAAAGAAAGTGTTTTGGAATATGTATGAATTGTTTTGAAATTTGAATAAAATCAAAACTTTAAAGTTTGGCTAAATTGGTCATAAACCAAGAAAATTTATATCTTTATCTTAATTTTTATGTCTTGAAATTTAAATTTACTTAAGAGATGTTTTATAATTTGTTTTAATTGAATTAAAAGTGAATGAATTTGTTTCAAATAAGTTTTGAATGAAATCTAGAAGTTGCAAAACTTGGAATATGTTTTTCTAAGAGATTAGTCAACCAGTACTTCTTAATAGGTTGATCAGTGTGTAATTAATAATGTAATCAGTCGACTAATAGGAAAGACTAGTCGATTGGTCATTGTTTGACCAGTATGCTTGATTGGTTAGCTAGTTCAACTATATTACAAATAACAACTAGTTTTATTTTCAATAAAACAGTTTTTTCATACCACAACAACTAGTAAACACATCCAACAATTATTCGAGCTTCTAAACTTTATAAATAAAAGGTCTAATGCTTTTAGATGAATCCTTTTACAAATTTGAGAGTTTGTTGAACATATAAAGTGATCAAGTTTTAGTTTTCAAGTGTTCTTGAGTTTAATTTGAGCATATCTTCTTGTTTTAAGTCTTATTTGTCTTACTTTTAATTTAACACTTTTTGATTTATTAAGATCTCAAGAGGTTTACCATTCATATTTTTCAACTATGAAAGCATAAAAGCTGTTTGATTTTTTAGTTTCAAATGAAATGCCATTAAAGATGTATTTTTTATATTTAAAGGGGACTTTTTCTTTATCTCAATGAGATATGATTTGTTGTATAGGCTCCTCTATACCTTAAAATAAATTGGTTAAAGGTCTTGATATGATCTTGATGCATTTTTGGTGATTAAAAAAGCTTTGTTTGAAATTTTGTGATGCTTTTGTTTATTGTATGGGCATTAGAGAATGAGTTACTCCTTTTATTTGATGTTGTTGCATTAGTTGCATCATTTTGAACTTCACAGGTATTGTTCTAATCAAACAAATATTTAGGAATGAGTATGCTTGAGTTGTATTGGTGAGATTGATTTTTGGAGGGTTAATTTTGGGAGTTAAGAATGCGATTTTGATATTAATAAAGGAATTACTCTTCACCCTTCATAAAAGTAAGGTTTGTATTGAGTTCCTCTTTGTCCATTTAAAAGAATAAGTTTGTGGATTCCTATTTACCCTTAAATAAGATTTTTAGATTACTCTTCACCCTCTTTGTGGAAAGAAAATTATTGTAATAGTTCTTCTTTACCTTAAAGAATATTTTTTCTAGTAAAAATCCATCAAGGGTGCTAGGAAAGGACACAAGCTAAAGTTGGTTAATTGAACCTCTAAAAATTTTTTGGTATATCCTTCTTTTCCTATCCTTTTAATTATTTGCATATTGTGTTTGATTTGTTAATTCCTTGAATTTGGTTTATTAGTATTGAATTTACATAACATTCCATGTATGTTGAATATTGATTTAGGGATTGCATTTAGTTGAAAATTAATTTAGGTGGTTTAGGTTGATAGTTTAGAAATTTTTTTTAAAACACCCAGTTTACCTCCCTATTGGATACCATAAGGTTTACATATACTTCTATAAACATCATAGTAACTGATAAAGGGATTGAGTTCATAAATCATAATTCTCAAAACATTCTTTATAACTTTGGAATTATACGTCAGAGAGCTTCACCTTATACTCCTTAGAAAAATGGAATGGAAAATATAAAAATTTGTTACAGATAGCTAGAGCTATTATGTTTTAATAAAGTTTGACAAGAAAATTTTGGGGAGACTTTGTTTTAACTGCTACCTACATTATAAATAGGTTTCCTTCTTCAGTTCTTAATTGAAAGTCCTTTTTTATCTTTTGTTAAAAAGGGAGCTAGATTATCACTTTATGAAAAACTTTGGTTGCTTATGTTTTTGCTTCAAACACCTACACTCACAAAGATAAATTTGATCCTTGAGCTTTTAAATCTATATTCATTAGATACTCTCCTGGACAAAAAAGCATATAAACTCTATAATCTTTAAACTCATTAGACCTTGATTTCTAGAGATCCTGTCTTTTATAAAGACATCTTTCCTTTTAAATCCTTACCAAATACAAATGAATGTATTCCTTTACCAATTTCATAGAATATTCTTATTCACCCTATTTAGTAGCCAAATATTCAAGCTCTTAATTTTAGTCCACCCAATATAATTTCTAAATCTCCTAATAGTAATTACGCTACTTAATCAAAGGTATCGATTAATATGGATTTTTTATGATGCAACAATTCATGTACCTAAACTTGTTAACAATCCCAACTCAATATTATTAGAAGGAGTACTGGGATGAAACAGAGACCCCATTGGATTAATGATTTTGTTTCACATATTGTTGCTATTGATATAACTCATCCAAACTGTAATGACTCAGTTCATTCCTCTAATCCTCCTACCCTTCCACCTTTCCATACATGATCTCATTATATATTTCTGCTTAGTACATGTATTTTCTAACTCAGGTGTCCAATATAGAGGAATCCAATTCTTTTAAATAAGTTAGAAATAATCCAAATTGGGTTAGTGCTATGTAAGTTGAATTGTAGGCACTTTAAGCTAATAATAATTAGGATCTTAATGAATTACCTAAAGAGAAAAATGCTATAGGCTCAAAATGGGTGCACAAGGTCAAATTAAAACCAGACGAAACTATTAATAGATATAAAGCAAGACTGGTAGCAAGGAGATACAATCAAATTGAAGGCATTGATTACATAGGCAATTTTTCTCCAATGGTAAACAAGGTTATAATTAGGATTCTTATAATTATTTCAATTATTAGAGATAGGCATTTGCATCATGTAGATATTAGCAATGCTTTTTTACATGAATATATTGTTGAAGGGCTTTACATTTTGTCACCTGAAGGATACACAAAGGCATCACCTAATTAAGTTTACAAATTAAAGAGATCATTGTATGATCTTAAACATGCATCTAAATAATGAAATCAAGAGTTCATTGAGAAGATTCATTAATATGGATTTGTTCAATTAGCACTTGATCCATGTCTCTTCATTAAACTTGAGAATAATGCTTATATTGCCCTTATTGTTTATGTGGATAACGTGTTATTAGTAAGTCTTACAGAAATAGGTTTTTAACAGGTTATGGATTTCTTACATTGATAGTTCACAATTAAGGATATGTGATCTGCTACGTTTTTCCTGGGATTAGGATGAGTTAGATCTAATGATGGTTTGTATGTTAATCAATGGAAATACACATTAGATATAATTAATAATGTAAGTATGATAGGTTTAAAGTCAATTGTTACTTCTTTGCCTAGGAATTGTAAATTAATGATGAGGATTCTCTTATTCTATTTAATCCAATTATGTTTATAAGGATAGTTGGTTGTCTCCTTGACTTCGCCCAACCTGACATTATTTATGCCGTAAAATAGTTAAGTCAATTTGTTCTTGTACCAACAGAATAAAATTGGAAAACAGCCTTACATGTTCTCAAGTATTTGAAATACTCTCCATTATAAGGCTTTTCTTATCCCATGTGAAATTCATTTGATATTTAAGCGTATTGTGATATAGATTAGGCATTATGAACTTTCAGTAGGTGTTCTTTAAGAAGGTATTGTATCATTTTAGAACATGTGTTGATCTTTTAGAAAACAAAGAAACAATCCACAAATTCTCATTTTTCAGCAAGGGCTAAGTATCACAACTTTTCCACTACAGTTTGTAAGTTTCAACAAATCTCTTATTTTTTACATAATTTTACAATTCCCAGTTCTTCTCTTATTCCTATGCGATGAGAAAATCAAATAGTTTTTCATATCATAATAATCCTTGTATTTCATGAACGTGCAAAACATCTGAAAATTGATTGTCACCTAGTCAAAGATAAATAAAAGTATGGTTTTGTTCATCCTCAACATGTTCCTTCTAAACATTAGTTAGCAGATCTTTTTTACCAAGGCTTTATCAACTCCTACATTCTTTAATTTGATGTTCAAGATGTGCTTGTATGATTGGCATCGAGTTTCACTTTAAGAAGGGGTTGTAGAATATGTCAATAGTTGATGTTAGCTATAGTTAATTTATTTATGTTAAACAAATTGTAAATAGTTGGAAATTGTAAATAGGTAGTCAATTTATAGTTATGTTAAGTTAAAAGTTTGTTAAAGATGATAACTACTTACTTACGGAATCTCAAATCTTGAGGCTGATTGCGACCTATATGATTAGGTGGGATAGGATTCGAACTTGTAATCTTCAGGTTATGAGCCTGATGAGTTGATCAATTCCTCTACCCCACTTCTGACCCTTATTCCTTATCTGAGAAGAGAGTTGAGTTGAGTTTACTTCAAGCTGAGGAAGACTACTTTGCTAGGGAATACTTAGAGGCTTTAACTTCCACTTGATCTCCGAGCTTAGCACTTTCAAAAATTGAGAGGCCCTTAGGTTTTGTTTCAAGAATGATCTGGAAATTATTGGCTCGAGTGGAAGGCTCCTACGTAACCTTACTATAAACTATATCATATCTATTAGTGACTAGAGATTGAGGCTGAAGGTATTCAATTTTATTAGCTTTGGTCTAGTACTAGATGTCTTTAGTTGACCCTTACCCGAGAATTCGCTTTTGACCTAGAACCTTAATTGCTTGCATCCCTGGAAGAAGATGAATGAAAAAGCTCAGTTTCATTTTTAAAGCTTTTAGATTCTTAAGCTTCATATGTGAAGCTTTTTTTCGACTACTACTAACCTATTATTATATTATTGGTAAAAAACAACATCCTATAGAAATTATTTCTTTTTTATCAATAAACAATAAACTAAATAGAAGTTCACCAAAAAGAAAAAATCATAGGCTAAGTTTTTGCAAGCTTACGAGTTTTTATGAGGGCCTAAATAGGTATAGCATCACATTAGCTTTTTGCAATGCAATATTACAAAATGATGGTAAACGGATAAATTTGATGTTTAAAATTGTTTAACTTAATGTTTTTTTTTATTTTAGTTTTATGATAGTTGAAATTTCAATTCAATTCTTGAACTTTTTTAATGTGTTTATATTAAAAATTAATAAAGTTCAAACTAGATATTAAGTTATATATGTGTTTAATTTAAATGATTTATCAAAAAATTTAAATTACATTAAGAAAAATATATGTTCTAACATGAAAATATGAAGTGATTAATAAATTTAGAGTTTGAAATGAAAAACTATTTATTAAAAACTGAAATACAAATTAGTTACCCTGGACATGATCAAAATAACTCGTATATATGTTTGTTAACTATGAAAAATAAGTGGTACTTTGTAAACAACATGTCAATTTTAAAAAGACAAGAAACGAAAAATTGTCAGTAAGAGTTGAATTCTTAATTACGTTACAGCCATTATTTAAGTCATGGACTCAATTCTTGTCGATTTATAGTGTTGAAGGGCATGGACACATCTTAATTGTGCGTTTCATTGGCCCAGTTGGTTGCAAGTGGACAATATAGAAAAAATCCGAATGTTTATTATAACGCCAATAATGGAAACGAAAATACTATATAACCCCTACCCTATAACCCCCTTGCAGCCACCAACCATGGGTCCTATGTAAGACCCATGGTTTTTCTATAAATTTGTAATAAGTTTAGGAGTATTTTAATAAATGTGCATTTAGTTTTTTTGTAATTTTAAAATAGAGTTAAGGGTGTAAATGAAAAGTTATGTTTTAATAATATGAAATGACCTTTATACCCCTGCATAATGACAAAAATTAAGAAAAGACAAAAGGCTAAATGGGTATTATGTATAAAAAATTTATATAATCCGTGTGGGGCCTGCATAGGGCCCACACAATATTACGGAACCCCCCTCTGGGGGAGGGGGTAGTTGGTGGAAATGACATGTTGCACAAAAATAAATTTTTTAAAAAAAATAGTGCAAGTGCTACGGCAATTAGATCAACTTAACGGTCTTATGTAGGGAGGGAACTTGTTTCTACAACTGACATTCCTTCTTCTATAGTACTTAACAACGAGCTGAACTTGAATAGGCTGATGTGTTCATTTCACTCAATCAACCTGTATAATTTTAGGATTCGTTTAGTATTATTTTTGTATTATTATTTTTATAAAAAATAAAAATATGTTTAGTTGATATTTGTAATAAAAATAAAAAATAAAAACATATTTAATTAAGATTTATGATTAAAAAAATAAATTAATAATAATTATTAAATATAAAAAAATTTAAATTTTTAGACCAAAATATTCTTATACATCTTTAAAATACATTATTAGTCAATAGATTATATTAATTATTCAATGTAAAAAAAATTGATTTATAAATCCTGTTTTCAAAATGTAGAAAAACATCACTTTTTTTGTTTTTTGTTTCTATTTTTTAATTTTAAAAATAGAAAAACAAAATATAATGCAGTTAAACGTATTTTTTTTCTCTGTTTCTCTATTTTTGAAAACAAAAACAGAAAAATAGAAAATATAATTGAAACCAAACACTCTCTTAGGATTTGTTGTTTTTTGTTTATATTTTAAAAAATTAAAAAAATATATGTTTGATTATATTATATTATATTTTTATTTATAAAATCAACAAATAGAAACGTAAATAAAAATAAAAATAAATTTTATTTTTCACATTTTAAAAATAAGTTTAATAAACAAAATTTTTATATTGAATAGTTGACATAATATATTAATTAATATATTTTTTAAAATATATAAAAGTGTTTTGTTATAAGATTTTAAATTTATTTTAAATTTAATTTTTACTATGAAATTAATTTTTTATTACAAATTTCAATTAAACATATTTTAATTTCTAATTTTTATTATAAATATCAACCAAATATTTTTTAT
>JAOXYD010052447.1:0-13281 GCA_028565735.1 Pinacopodium congolense
AATTATGCACAATTCATCTATGAATCAAAACCCAATAAAAAGTACTAAGAATGAAGGTAGAACAATAAAATAATCTAAGCTATATCTAAAATTCATTGAAAATTAAACAAGAACAACCTAAAACAAAGGATTAATCATCTAAAATTTACTTATAAATCATAAATCAAATATGCCCATTCAATAACACTAATCAACCATTCATTATTCATGAAATATCAACCCAAAATCCCTAAAACAATTCATCCAAACATTCAAAACTAATTGAATCTGAAAGATACTATCTAGAATATACCAAATAATCTCTACCAATAAACTAAACAATATGGAAAACCAAGAAAATCATGTATTCAATCTGTAAACAATAAAATCTAAACCAAAAACTTAAAGAATGCTTAAGAATGTTGAAGAATAAAATAAAATTTTAAAGAAAATAATGATTGCGAATGAATTCTAGAATTACCTTGACCATTAAAGTGTACGGCCAAGGATTTTGCGATGTTAGTGGTGTGGCTATGATACATGCACCATATCTACAAAAAGTCATGTAAAGTAATAGTGTCAAAACTCTTATGGCAGTCTCTAATGGTACTTGTGATTAATCGACGAAGAACTCTAAATGTTGGAGATCAAATCTTAGAGATTTTGGTGATACTGGGCTAGAATTTATCATTGCCAATCTCCTTCCAAAACTGAGTGTCATGCCTAGAGGTCAGGAAATCCAATTGATAGTGATTTTATATTTGATAAATCCCTAAGAGGGGTTGTAAGAACTCCCAAAGCTCCATTAAACTCCCAGCACATCATGGAAAACTTCTTCCCACCTAACTGAAATTTGACCATATTCTCAAACTCCATTCCACCAATGCCTTGTCAAATTCAAAAGTTGTCAAGAACTCACAGAAAGGATTTTGGTATCCTATATCTTTGATCTCAAAAATCGAACTCCATCCTACTCATTGCAAGTGGTGACATCTACAGCCAATCGCAATTACTCCAAGTCCTCGAAATCTAAATAGTGATTGGGTTTGATGGGTCTTGCCAATAATGCATTATATTTAATGAGGAGCTGAGAATTCCATAATTGAAGAATTGGAATACCAATGCCCTGAGATAAGGAAGCTCTATAATATCAAGCCTTCTTCACTTTTTCCTTTTGAGAAGCCATAACTATCAAAAGAGAACAAAAGTGTAAGGAATGAGTGAATGGAATTGCACATAAGTAAGTGCGACATATGTCTTAACATGTGACTAGCTTCAACCTCAATAGACATCAAATCAAAATTAGAAGATTGATGTGAAAAGTTAAGGAAAAATGTAATGTAGTCCATTCTAGCTTATTAGATATAGTTTATGATGGTTTAATGAAGCATAACAGAAAAGAATAACAATATCATTTAAAATCTTAGAGTCTTTCTTAATAAGATAAACACCAATGCCTTCCAAGTAGCTTTTTCTATGTCTAAAACTCAAAGAATATCTTTCCAAGAACAATTACTACATCCTTATGCATCGTGAAACCTTCAATGGTGTGTTTAAATTGATAAATACCAACTAAACAACAAACCCAAACCATTAAGAAGATGAAAACACAAAAACGTGTTCATATAACCTATATGCAAACTTATCCCGTTCAACTTAAAAATGCATGGGTAATGTGAAGATTAAGGATATTCCATGAATAAACATATCTAACCTATCCAATTACACACTAACATAAAAAAATCACGTCATTTGAGCTCCAAAGGATGAAAGAAATTTAAGCATAAAAATCCTAAATTCCAAGTGAAAAGAGAAAATATGGAGACATACCATATAGGAAAGATGGAAATCTCACAAATTAATCCATAAAACACAAGCTTAAAAGGTTGAGTTTGATGTTAGAGAAGTGGTAGGAAGGATGATTTAGGATGAGGAGGAAGAAAATAGTGAAGAAGGAGAGTTTAAGGGGGGTTTAGGTGGCTAGAAGGTAGGCCAACCCATCACCCTACGGGCTGGCCCATAGGTTAGGCCACCATGGGATTTTCTATTTTTTTTATTTTTACACTTGATACTTATACCCTTAACACCCTACCAAAATAAAAGCTAAGATAAAAGCTACAAATTAATCAAAAATTTTGTGGAAAACTACATGATAAACCATATTAAAAACATTAAGGAAATTAACTAATAAAAAATCACACCCAAAACAATGAAAATTGATCAAGAACTTAAACTAAATAGTGAG
This sequence comes from Pinacopodium congolense, assembly GCA_028565735.1. Lineage (NCBI taxonomy): Eukaryota > Viridiplantae > Streptophyta > Magnoliopsida > Malpighiales > Erythroxylaceae > Pinacopodium > Pinacopodium congolense. The sequence continues at coordinate 2,225 of JAOXYD010052447.1, forward strand.
TTGCCTTCTACTAAGTGCTTGTTTAATGTTGTAAGTTTGACGACCTTTTTATTTGTCAATAGTATTTAGGTCTCTTTATCCAAATCCTTGCCCTTTTCTTGGTATAGAGATTCTTCATCTCTTTTGTATCATTTTGTTTTCATTCATCTAGTTACTCCACTACAAGATTTGGTATTCTCATAATGTCGCCACTATTAAAACTTGATATCATGACTGAGTTAATCTTCAAATGTTTAGTTGTTGGTTTCTCCTAAAAATTACTTAAAGTTCTATAAATCACTTTATCCCTAGAAGAATGTAACGTTTTATTCCAGAGAGGCATAATAACTTCATAGTTGGAGAAGGTAATAAATTAATCCTCAATCGTAAAGATTAAATTCTTCTTTAGGACATTGATTAGTGCTGTTAAGATTGCTAGAAAAGGTCTACCTAGGATTAAAGGGGTTTCTTATTCATTCTCAACATCCAAAATCACAAAATCAACAAGGAATGTAAATTTATCATCTTGTATAAGTACATCCTCAACAAATTCTCTAAGATACCTTACCGATTTATCTACCAATTATATGTGCATCCTAGTAGGTTTGTGATTTTCAATCCTAACTTATTGACTATCTTATCAGACATGAGGTTAATACTAGTTCCTAAGTTAGCTAAAGCATTATGTAGATACAAACTACCAATAGTACAAGAAATAAAAAAACTCCCTGGGTCCTTAAGCTTTGGTAGTAGCTTGTCTATGAATACAGTTGCACATTGGCAGTAGCTTGTCTACGAATATAATTACACATTCAATAGTCTTTACCGACTCGGACTTCTCTTTCTTCTTCATATCCTTATGAAAACTGTATGTAACCTTTTTATCTTTATACTTCTGCACTAAATATTCGACAAAAAGAGTGTTAACATGTCTCCTTTCCATAGGGTTTAGATAAGTACCTAGATGGTAACTTGGTTGAATAATGATAGCCTTATCATGGTCCAATCTTGGTGGTTCATATTCCATGTCATTGGTTACCTTACATACTTCCTTCTCAGTGTTCATTTGCTCCTCACATATTGACCTAATGGCTTGCTCTCCTCCATCTGAGAACATTGTATATACTTGCTCCCTCGGATTCGTTTCAGTGTTTCCCAGTGGAGTATTAGGAAGTCTTTTTGAGATGGTCTTAACAAGTTGCCCTATTTGGTTCTCTAAGTTTTTTATGAAGGCTATGTTTTGGAATCTAGCATCTACACCTTTGATGTGTTTGGTAATCACCTCCTCCAATTCAGGTGACTTGCTTGCTTTGTATTGTGGCTAGAATTCAGGTAGATGATTATGACCTTATTATCCTTAGGCCTTCCATAAGAAGTAAGGGTGGTTTCGTCATCCTGGGTTATAGGTGTTACTATAAGGATTATTTTAGTGATTGCCTACATAATCCACCTCTTCAAGTGTCCTCTAACTCCTGATGCTTGGCACTTGTGCTTTGGGTGGTTATCTCTATAAAAATCACAAGCCATTACCTGGGCATGGGCAGATGCTACTGTCATATTATCTAATGTCTTCGCCAGTGCTTCCATCTTCGCCTCCAAAGAAGCCATAACATCCACGTGGTGTGCACCTCCACTCAGCTTCACTCTTTCTCTTGAACCTCCCCACTAGTAAGTGTTCATCTCTATATACTTTATCAATTCTTGAAATTGTTTTGAGGTCTTAGTGTTTGTAGTTCCACTAGATGATGCATTGATCAGTTGCTTCATGGAAAAGTTCAAACCTCCATGAAAGGTTTACATAAGCATACCCAAGTTAAACTTATGATGGGGACACCTCTTTAGCATATCCTTCTAATGCTCCCAAGCTTTGTAAAGGTTTTCCTGCTCCCATTGCTGAAAGAAACAATCTCATTATGCAATTTAGAAAGTATTGAGAGAGGGAAATACCTGGTCAAGAACTTCTTAACTAACTAGTTGCATGTTATGATAAAGCCAGGTAGGTTTGATTTGAGCCATGATTTGGCATGACTCCGTAATGTAAAGGGAAATAGGTGCAACCTTGTTGCCTTCTCTAACACTCCATTCAACCCGAAGGAGTCACATATCTTTAGGAAGTTCACAATATACACATTTAGATCTTCTTCAAGTAGGCCATTAAACTACACATAATTTTGTAGCATTTAGATCATCTGTGGAATGATTTCGAAAATTGCGCTCTCCACTCTTGGCCTCTGTATATTGGAATCTATTCCTTATAAAAAAGGTTTTGAAAGATATTTTGTAGTGAGCTGAATTTTTGGCCTTAACTAACACTACATGTTGCCAAATTAGGGTTCCAACACTTCTATCTTGGTGTTACCTTCTGATTTCTTCTCTCTCAGTTTTCTTTTGAATATATGTTCAACATCAGGATCTGGTTCCACTAATTTGAAAAAATGACTCTTGATCATACCAAACTTGCAAATCAAAGATAAACAAAAGATTAAGAAGACATAAAAGATTATAAAAAGGAAAATGAAAGTGCAAAAAATTGAAAATTACAAAAAAAGAAAACAAAAAATAACTAAAGCTGGTCTAATAAAGAATAATAAAACATTTATAATGACATAGTCCACAGAAATAGCACAAAAAAACTTGAAGGTGGCTATACTCTACCTAAGTTTTAAAAACAATTATTGAAGAAACACTTTCACTAATCACAACTCACGAATAAGACAAGTGTACCTATTGCTAATATAGTATAATCGGGTGAATTCATAGTCAATCCATGAGGACCGCTATTATTTATGAATGCCTATCTAAATTAGCTAACTTGTCAAAAGGATAGATTGGTTGATTAAATAAAATGAAAATAACTAAACAAATTAAAAGAAATGCCAAAGTCAATTGCAAAAGTTAATAATCAAAGATGAAGCTAGGATTCAGGTCATTACGCCCTCTAGGATGCATGCATATTCATTTTATTCTTATCTTAACTCAAATTATTTGATTTATTAGACCATAGACTCCATAATGTGCATTGCACTCTCTCAAAAATTATGCAACCCTATTCAATTCAATAAACTAAGAGAAAGTTCTCTCTATCCCAATCTAAAGATTGAATGCATTACTTGATTCGGTGGAATATATTGTTTAGATTAAGCCCACTGATAGTTTGCCACAAACTAGCAAATAATAAATTCCTAACTACTTACTATATAGTAGTGTGAGATAGGGTCGAATCATAAAGAGTTATGATGCAAATGCTATTTTGAATGTTATAAGGAAAAATAAAAACAAAACTCCTAATGTAACAAGAACTAAACAAACTAAAATGTAGAGAATGCAAGTAAAGAGGTAAATATAATGAAAAAGATGATAAACTAATAATAATATCGAAGAAATGGGCTGAAGGTATCATCGGGATTCTGGGATAATTATCAATCCTCGAATCTAAATAAATGATGCTTTAGCCAAGATGATAGCCTATGGATTGGAACAAGTTCTCAAATCCTTAATTCCTCTAAAGTAAATCTAACAAGCTCTAAAAATACCCCTAATTTAGCTATAATCTCTAATAAGCTCTCTAAGTTTAATAATTAAAAAGCATTAAGTAATAAGAAATGACTGACTTAGGGCACTAGCTCAGAAGCTTGGAAAGTGTAACATAAAGGATTGGATCCCCAGACTAATTGTTTAACATTGCCTACAAATCCAATTATTTTATTGTTACTTTCAGAAATCTTTATTAACTATTATGTATTAAAGCTCAATCCTAGAATTCCAATTAGGAAATTGCAAAAAGGGTGATCAAGCCTAGAAATAACTCCTAATTCTTGATATTAAACAAAAGTTTTAAACCTACCTAAGCCTAAAAGAACCAATTCAATACAAGTCCAACTTCATTCTCGTAAATAATCACCCTTCATCCCTTTAATACCTTCAAATGCTTAGGATATGCTCAAATTAATTAAAAAAGATTAAATAAACATAATTCATACTTAATCAAATAAAATCAAAGCTGGAAAATTTAAGACAAGTAATGAAAACTAAGATTCAACACTTATTCTAATGAAAACTCAAGCTTTTGATACTAAATATCAACTAAACATAATCTAATTTACCAAACCCAAACTAATTACATTAAAAACAGAAATTCTAGCACATAAAATCAAAATAAAAACTGAAATTAAACAATTAACAACATAGGAAAATGGATAAATCTCAACTACCAAGCATAAACTAACCAAACCATCAATAATAAAAAATAAATCACCACACAAGCTAATAATTAACAAAGGCAAACTTGAAAAAATAAGAACCCAAGCTTAAACTATTGAAATCAAGGTTACAAATTGAGAACAAAACCACTGATTCATATATAATCAAAATTCCTTACAATATTCAAGACATTAAACTGTAAAATCTAACAAACAAGAAACTAAACCATAATGAAAGATAGAAAAACATGAATACAACTTAGAGAGCATTAAACAATTATAAATGAAGGTTAACATAACCTAAAATGTGAAAATTAAGAGATGGGAAAGTAAATATTAGCTAAATATAACCAAGAACATGAAGAAATCTTAACAAAATAAGAAGAAAGCTCCAGAAAAATTTCTAAGGCTGCTATCCCCTTTGTCTCTACCTCTTTAAAGGCCTTATATACTCCTTCTAATTAGGGTAAGGCTGAGCTTTGGAAAAGACTCTTCAATCCTTATTTTTCTATGAATAGTGTGCTAAATGGTGTCATTTAGTGTTTATCGGCCCTTGCCCTAACCGTCGTTTAGGTCTGCTGCAACAAATTCTTTGGTCCTCTTCACTTTGAATGCTTCTTAGTCTTTATGCTTTGATCCATAGTTTGTGTTAAGAGATTAAACCTACCATTCAACATATAATAACACAAATTGATCACTTTGAAAATAAAAATAAGGATGAATTCAAGTCAAATGACAAACTAAAACATGACAAAATTCATCCTTATCACTCACACTTAATTCAAATGTCTTATGTAAGCCTATTTTTAGGTCTCCATGAAAGATACTTTGTTAATGGAGCAATTTAGTGAATAAAATTGATCTTTCAATCTAATCATATAGAATCAAATCCTTGAAAACAACGTTTACATTTTCATAACAATTTCATTCAAAGTTCATAAGCATCCATAACAAATCTACTTCAAAATTAAGAATTCAAGAGTTAATCTAAGAATGACAATAAATACTACATCATAAAGTTTGTAAAAACCCAAATCCTAAAAGAAAATTAGTTCCTACACATTGAAATAATCATACAAACAATCACAAGAAATGAGGAATTGCGAAAGCTTATGGTGAAATTGTCTTCAATCCATAAATTCATGATGCTTGACGCATGAAATCTAATCTTTGATCTTCAATTCCATGTGTTTGGATCCCTTATTCTCCTTAAACTTTACTAAAAACCTTTTGGGAAAAGCCTAAGATTTTTCTATTTTATAGTGGTGGCTACCTACCCCTTGTTTGAGGCTTAAAAGGTCTTAAAAATCACAAAATTAGGGCAAAAGACACAGATTCCAAGAATTCCCTTTGTTTGAGCCATGATTTGGGATTCCCTATCCAGATTCCACTGTTTGCACCATGGTTTGGCCAATCCATGACCCCTTCCTGCATTTTCCAATTTTTGCCTTCCTTTGGTTTTCTTGCTATTTGTTAGTTTTAGCTATACTACAAGTATACTTGTCATACCTTATAGTAGAACAAATATCGATCCCACAAGGATTGATTCTAGTAGCTAACAATCTAAATTGCACTTTTTAAAGGTAACAAAAAATGTAGAAATTGAAAATTAAACTAAACTAACAAAACATGAATGAATGTAATCATAGAAGAGAGCAAAACACAAAAGATACTCAATAGTGGAGACTTAGTGGTTATTCTATCCTTGTTTATCTTCCTTTTACCCTATTGATTTAATTGTGTTTTATCCTAGATATCCAATAATTGACTATCCGCTCTCGAGATCTATCCAATTAATTCTAATTGAAATACCTAAAAGTTAAATTGTAACCTCTCAGTTCACAATAAAAAATGTAATTGGATTTGAAGTAATCCTAAGGACAATTAATAAATAACTAAGATCTCTCTTTAATCACCTATTAATCAATTAATTGCAAGTTTATTAAGCTACCAACTCTCTTTGTGCACCCAAACCCAAATAAATCAAAACAATCTCTCGATTAGTAGTGATTATAACCTTAACAATTAACACAAACAACTATGCATTAAATCAATATAGTAAAAGTTAGATAAATAATTCAAGAAAAATCCCTAAAATAGATTTAGAAATACATAATAATGTTCAAGCAAAGAGTATTCAAATTAAACATCAAAAGGAAAGTAAAAGAAAGATGAACTAGTGGGGATGATGAGGCCCCTTTTTAGGACAATCTGGGGAGCACTTGTTGAATCTTGATTGTCTTCCTTCTCCTTGAGTTTCCAAACGTTTTTTCTCTTCCAAAACTCTCTATTTTTGTCTTGGATGTTCCCTATGGTCAAACGCATGGCCACTATGATTTCTCACATCTTCTTATATCTAAAAAATCATAAAACACATCTTGCACACGTTTTATCATGTCATCCCGCCACATCAGATTTTTCAACTTTAACCTCTACTTAGTATTTTTTCTATATCTTCGTCTATAGACCTAAAAATGTCATGAACTTTGATATGTAGGCTCCTCACATGTTAGTGAGCATCCTTTAAAATTTCATAGCAATTCGAGCTTTTTAAGGGCACCTAATGTATCACTGACTTTATAGTATGAAAATTGGTTTTGGTTTGGGTCTTATTTGTTACCTACACATCCAAACATCAAAGTACATCCACCCATTTCTCAAATAAGTTCATATTTTGCCCTCAAATACTAAAAAAATACAAAGAAACACTTAAACATCTAAAAAAACCTAGAACATAGTCTAAAACACACTTATCAACTTCCCCACACTTAACCCTTAACTAACCTTTCTGCTTATTGCAAAGTCATTTTTTTAGGAAGGATGATAGGTAGTGGTTTATTCTCACTCAAGGAGGCATATTTCAAACATGGACGTAAGGAGTACACTGTAAGTATGGGTGGTTTCACCAAGGAGAATGGAATAGGAGACTTCATTTATACTAAAAGTTCTTGATTTGGTCTCATACCTAACTCCTCCTCCTTCTCAACTTCTTTAATGGCTTTAGTCTTCACTTCCTCAACATGATTCACTTCTTTCTCCTTCGCACACCTTTCAACCACATCTATTTTCCTGCAATCCTTCCCTTTCACCAAATTCTTCAAGGACTTAGTCATCTTAAATTCCACTTGTTCATCCACAAACCTTAGCACTAGCTTCCCTTCATGTAAATTAATTAGTGCTCTTTCGGTGATCATGAATGGTCTCCCCAAAAGCAATGGACAACTCATGTCTTTCTCAAAACCAAGCACCATAAAATCTTATGTAATAAAGGACTTATCTACTTTAATTGGCACAACTTCCACCACACTAACTAGCTTCTTGATTGATTGAGCTACCAACATGTATAAGCATGGATGTTAGCTTTATGTCTTCTAGCTCCAATTTCTTGAAAATTGACAAAGGCATAAGATTGATAGTTGCTCCTAAATCACATTAGCACTTAGAAAATTTCAAATTACCAACAACACAAGTTATAGTAAAACTCCCTAGATCTCGTAATTTAGATGGTATATGAATGGTGATGACAAAGCTGTAGCTCTCCGTTAAAGACACCATTTCATTGTTTTTCCAAGTCTGCTTATTTGATAAGATATCCTTGAGAAACTTGGAGTACTTGTGCATGTTCTCGAGTGCTTCCACAAATGCCAAGTTAGTCTGTAACCTCTTCAATTTATCCAAAAACTTGGCGAATTTCACATCCGTTTGGTTCTTCTTAAGTCTTTATGTAAAAAAAATATTGGGCTTATAAGGTGATAGTGGCACATAAGGCTTCTCCTCCTTTTCTTCTTCTTTCTCTTGGCTTTCCTCCTTGGAGCTTTCAGCCCTCTCTAATGGCTCCTCTTCTTCTTTTCCTTTTATTACTTTGACAGCCTTTAGTTGCTCCCTTGGATTGGACTCTATATTGTTAAAAGGACTCCTTATACTTCTTGTAGATAATTCATTCATTAGCTTCCTAATTTAATCCTCTAAATAATGATTGGAAGAGGCATGATTCCTTACAATTTGATCAAATTTTGCTTCCATCCTCTTTTGGCTCTCTTTTTGGCTATTAAAATTTGAGTTAAACACATCCATGATCTTGTCCATTTTCGATTCTAGTGCTCCAAGCCTATCTTGTTGATAGCATAATGGCCCTTGTGCTCCCATATTGCTACCTACATTTTTAGTCCAAGAAAAGTTTGGGTAGTTCTTCCACCTCAGATTACAAGTACTAGAGTAGGGGTTGTTACCTAGCCTCCTTTGCAATACTCTTATGTAGTTCACCTTCTCTATCTCATTATTAGCCATCAAGAAGCAATCTACAGTTACATGACTCTCCTAGCCATACAACTAGCATCCATGTTATACTGCTTTCAATGATTGGGATGAAGTAGCCTACAAGTTGTTCAATTGCTTAGCCAATGCTAAAATTTGAGCTTTTAAGATAGTCACTGAATCCATGAGAATAACACCCTTCTGTTCCTTAAAAGATGATTGCCTACTTCTTTCTATACTCCATAAGCAACTGTTATTTTTCATTTGTCCTAACAGGTCATTAGCTACATCTATCGTCTTTTGTATCAGAGATCCTTCTGCTATTGCATCTATATTACCTCGTGTCTGTGTAGTCACTCCATTATAAAACATTTGCAGCAAAAATTCCATTAGTAGAGTGTGATGTAGATAGGTCCTTTGAAGCTCCTTGAACCTCTCCTATGCTTCATATAAAGACTCACCTTCACTCTATTGAAAATTAGTTATCTCCTTACTAATTATGGTGGTCTTTGCCAATGGAAAGTACTTAGTTAGAAAGGCATGTACTAGCTGATCCCATGTCATAATATTCTTTGGATAAAGAGAGTTTAACCAATCCTTATGTTAGGGGGCAAATTCATAGTGTTTTTTGTTGTTATTTGATGTCAATTTACCCTTATTTTAGTGCTTAAATTTTTAATATTTTGAAATGTTTAATTTGTATTTTGATGTGAATAATTGGAAAAATGCATTAAAGGATGCAAGAAGATTATAAAAACAAACCATTAACAACACCCTGTGTAGCCCACTGTTGATGGACTGCAACCCACCGTTGAAGAAGTCAGATTTTGTAGGCTAACAGTGGGTTGTTCATCGGCTGAGACCACTGTTATAGGACGCAGATACGTTTTCTTAGTAGATTCTTTAACATTTACGGCTTGTCTTCTTCCTCTACTTATAACTACTAGACTCATATATAAATAGGACCTCTCTAGACGTTCTAAGCACCCAACTTTAGAGCAAAACACATTAGTTTTAGTTAGTTTTCATATTAAAGTAGTTTTTATGTTGTTTTTATTTTTTTTTTCTTTTGTAATTTGAGATTTTTAAGTTGTTTGAAGTCCCAACAGCTGTAATCATGTACTTAAGAGTTAGATAACCATATGGGGATGTGATTTAGTTCATTCTAAATTCTTAAATTCATGTATTATTATTCTTATTTTGAATTAATAAAAGTATTTTTGTTTAAATTATATTTATTTTATGCTTTGATTAATTATTTTGCTTAATGCTTAATTTCAGTTAAGTTATTATGCCGAATGTGATTATGGATGATTAATTGTGTTAATTTATGATTAATTTATGATTAGTTAATTGATCTTTGTTTATTAAATTCTTAATGCTTGTCTTGAATTGATCACTTAGGATACTGTCATTAGACAATCTAGGATCCGACATTCTTTACCTAGGTTATTAGAAAAGTCAATAAACAATATGGTTTAAATCAATGAACTAACCAAAGATTGGTTTATCATGAGGGTGCTATTCTTGGATGAGGATGATTTAGGACTAGACTTCCTAAACTTTAAGCTTATTACCTAAATTTGAGGCATAACCAAACCCCAGGATAAGACTAATAGAGATAAGTCAGTGTCTTAATTATAGCGTTGCCTTAATTTAGAGAAGATCGTAGATTAAGCATCACTGATCCAAAAACTAAATCATCTAACACCAAAGCTTAACTGAATAATTTAGGAAAAGCAATCTGGAGCTCTTTTACAATTGATTGGAATTTTTCTAGGTATTTTAGATTAGCTTTTAGTTATTTATTTTCTTCAATCATAAAGTTGAGTGTGCTCTAGATAATTGTAATCTGATTGATCTATTACTTACATCCTATAAAATTCCTCATGGGTTTGACACTCGGAGTCTTAAATTTACTTCTCATTATTACTTGATTCGACCGGTATGCTTGCTGAAAAGTTGGTCTCAAATTGATTGTTAAATTCTGCTTTGAAAAATATATTAATTTGAGCTAATTTTATATGTGGCCAACCGCAATCACTTTAGCTCGATCCTTCAAGGTAAATGAGAATAGTCTCATCTTTGCAGCGGCTTCTAATAGCCCATTAAAACTAGATCTCATAAAGTCCATGAGGGTTATCTGATGCTCTCTTAGATTTCTTTCTTCTGCCATTGTTTTGTCAATCCCTTATTGATGCTTGACTCGTCTAAGTTATCTTTCGTACTTGGTGATGTTTGAAAATTCAATATCCTCTAACTTAATCAAATTTCTCTTCACTCTTGTGTCCATGCACCTACAATCACACAAGAAAATTATAAAAAATCCTTTAATCAAAATAATTTAAATCGAGCAAGATGCTAATATAATAATCCCCAGAAATGGCGTCAAACACTCGTTTGCTAGTTTTAGCTATACTGAAAATATACAGGTCATGATATCGATCCCATGAGGATTCATTCTAAACACCTAACAATCTAAATTTCACTTTGGTTAAGGTAAAAAAAAGTGCATAAACTAAAAATTAAACTAAACTATCGAAACTTGAATGAATGTAATCATAAAAGAGAGTAAAAAACAGAAGGAGCACTCTTATCTTGGTCATGTTTCCTTTTAGCGTTTGA
>JAOXYD010052468.1:0-13280 GCA_028565735.1 Pinacopodium congolense
GTTATGGGCCGGGTCATGGGCTTTTCGAGTTAGTTATATTGAGTTTTACTTATGGGCTTTACAATAGGCACCATATTTCTTTCCCTCTCACCCTCTCTTCTTCTAAACGATATCATGTTCCTTTCCCTCTCACCCCTTCTTTTCCCACAACTACATTGTATATCTTTCCCTCCTCTGCCCGTTTAAAGCCCTCTTGTTGGTGCACACCATCTCACCTGTACAAAGAATCATTTCATAGTTGGGCCTTGTGATTGTAATATAATTAATAACTTAATTGTCAAATATGGAGAATAGTGTAGAGAGAAGAAATGAGAACCATTTCTTGCTTAAGCAGAAAGAATAAGGTTCATAACTTTCTCTTCTAATTATTGACAAACAAACCATTTGATAAAATGTATATATTGTTAGTTTATATCCTTATAGCTAACCTATTAGTTGTAAATACATATTTGACATTATGATTTTCTATTTAATAAAAAAGTATTTTTTATTTATTTATTTTGTCAATTATATTAACAATTAATCATAAAAAATAAAATCTTTGTAATAATTACTATGAAATTGGAAATTATAATGAAATTATAATTATGAAATGAGAATTGCATTTTTTTATTATTCCTAAAACGTTCCTAGTCGTAAGTTTGTCAAGATGGAGTATTGATGAAGTGGTTAGACTAATACACTTTGTGTTTCTTTATTATCAAGAAAGTAATTGATCTCATATATTAAAGTATGGAGACATTCAAGACATGTGAGTGCTTATTAGAGAATAAATTCATTGAACAAACCCGATCTTAAGGATCTCATATAGAACATTACTTGTGTATCTGTGAATTTCTCTATTATAATGATTGCATAATTAATTTTTAGACTTAAGATTATCAAAGTTATCTTATATATAAATTACTATATTTTGACTCTATTTATAGTATACTTTATAAGTGAGCCAGTCGATAGTGCTTAGATATAGTATGAACTATATGGAAATAGTTGTGAGAATCAATAAAGGATCAGTCACTTTAAAGTAATTAGGGAAAATGTTTCATTCTTAATTATTTATAATTTGAGAATTATTAGCCAAGTGAATTGAAATTTGAAAAAGAGGTTTCGAATATTAATTATAAATCATTTACTAATTAGTAATAATAAATATGATTGAATTATATAGGGTAGACATTAATTCCATACTCTAATTCCAATTGAAACATTGTATGATGAAATGATTAAATTATACATTATAACCATACATGATCAGCTTCGTCAAATCACTTTGACATTTCTAATATTTGGGTAGTCATGATATGTCACTAACATCAATCTTGATCTATTATCATAAATTGTTTATTTGGAGACTTATAAATGAATTAAAAGGAGTTTTAATTTTTTAATTCTAATTATAAATTAGAATTATAATTTATGATCATTGTCAATATATTAGAAACTTAACGAGTCACATATATAACTTTATTGAAGGAGAGTAAAATTTAATTAAGTTACACTTAATTGTAAAGTTTAAGAAACTTCAGGATCAAATATGAGATATTTGATTCAATTAAAATTCAATTATAATTTTAATTAGAGTTAGACTTTAATTATGATTTATAATTAATTTTAATATTAGAAAAAATATGATTTTTCCTCTGTATAATAGAGAAATTCCCAGGGTAGCTAGCACTGCTCTTTTTTGACTCTTAAAATTATTTTGAGTTCTTTAGTAAATCTTTAGATATCATTAGAGGCCGAACGCATGAACGGTTGTGATTTAAAGATATAAGAAGAATCAAACTCAACAGGAAAACTTTAATTAGGTTTTTCTGAAACCTTTAATTCTTTGTTTTTGTTTTAAGTTAAAATTTTTATTAAGAGATCTTGTAGGAAACCTTAAATTTTTCCGTTGTACTTTCAATTAGATCGATATAGGTTTCCCAACATATATAGCTAAAACCATGATGTTATCCTTTAAAGCCTTTAGTAATATCATGGTTTAAAGGTTAAAGGAGGTAAATAATGAAAATCATTTCTATGTATAAAGAAAATGGCGTTGTTTAAGAAAAGAATGGATTATGACGGGCATAAATTGAACATGCAATCATCTCATTTTAAAACTAATACTCTAAAAATTGAGCTATCTCTATAATATATAAAATTTTATAACATAATCAATTTAAATTTTTTTTGTTTTGGTTTTAAATTCTAGCTAGAATTCTCATGGCATCATAAGGCCCATCTATAATTTTTTGACAAATAAAAAAGTGCCACGTAGCATAGCCATATCATACACAATGGCAATGCTTAACAAAGGTTGAGTTAGGGTTCTTTTTAAATATTTCGAAAATGTTAAGTTTTTTAAGTCTTAAAATATTAAAGTTTTTTTTGAATGTTTTGAAATGTTAGGGTCTGACTTTAATATGGGCAAAAATGGTAGGATTTAAATAACACTTTTTGCCTAAGTTACATATATGTCTTTTTTTATTAGGAAAATGATGTTTTACAGACTTATATTTAACGTGACTTGTGTGGTCCTATTTAATCAGTCATTAAACCTCTATAAAATGATATTAAAGGTTATTTTAACGCTAGTATTTTGATTTTTAAGTTAGTTCTCAATTAAGGAAAGTTGAAATAAATTGAAATAAAATTTAGAAAATTGAGAGATTAATTGTTTGTCTCTTTTTGTTACCTCATCTTTGGCTTTTATCTCTGTTTATTTGTGAGTGTGTGGTAGGTGAGGATGCTGGATCACTTTTACATATATTCAAGCCTCAGACTTTAGATATAGGGAACTGAGTACGAGGGATATGACTAGAAAAGAAAGTGTATTTTAAAGATGAAATGAAGTATAAAAGGATGGGTTAACTAAAAGGATATGTTAACCCTTTAAAGAGAGCTCAAGGTGCAATCTTTACCACTCTTAAAAAGTTGTCAATGTTAGGAAATGAGTCTTCAAACCATTGGATAAAAGGTTATGTTTATTGATATTAATTGCTCCTAGTTTTCAACTACATGCCTTTTAAATGGAACTTCACATATTTGAAATATGTATGAGCATGTTATCAATCATTTGAGGGCATCAATGAACAATCTTTAATGATAAGCTTATTGTATTAAAAGACAACCTTTCAGTTCTTGATAGCTTGTCATCAGCTATCACATCTTTAATTCACGTGAACATTTCAACAAAGAAAGAAGTGGGAAAACCTTCACTCATTTTAGGGAAGAAAAAAGTCTTGAAGTCTAGGTTGGTTATGCATCACTAATATAAACAATTGAAAAGCCTATAACTAACTTCTTTATTACTTACAATGAAACCTTTTCTTTTTTTTAGTAGTCCAGAGGAAAGCTTACATTGATCCCTTAAACATCTTCTCCCTTTTGATTATCTTTAAATCTCATTTTCCTTTATTGATGCATTCTTTTGACTCTTTATCTTTCTTTGACCTTGGGGAGTAGTTCACTAGATGTGGTATACAGAAATATTAACGACAACCTTGCAAAAGTGATTTTTCTTTTTTTTTCCCCTTTTTATATGCATTAAGATTCTTGTAGCTAAACAATCGTTGTATATATCCTCATAAAAAATATTTATAATGAAAATTTTAAGGTAAACAAAGAGAGAAGGAGACGATCACTAAACTTAAAGGGAAATGATCTCTCTTTACTTTAAGACTATGAAAGTGACTGAAGTAGAAATTGAATAATTATAACGAAGATATAAAGGCTCTTAATGGGAAGGTTTGTAGTTTGACTGTAGACCATAAAACGTTAAATTCTAAGTATCATAAACAAAGAAAGTATCTAATTCGAAAGAGTACAGGATAGATGTGAGCTTTAAATTTTTGAAAAGCAAGCCTTTTGAGACTTATGATTATGACAGTGCAGTCGCTTCTTTCATTAAAGGGTCTATCAAATGCAAGGTTCTCATTAAGTTTAAGTATCTAGACTTAACTATCAATAACTTGATAGTTAGTGATCTTTCCCTTGAGTCTAGCTAGCATCCTAAGGACAAATTCACACCAAACGATTTTGTTAATATTCTAGTGTTAAGAGATTAGACAACCATCTTCCTCCTACCAATATGGATCCTACATTAGGCTCTTCACATTGACTTATTGTTTAGGTCTTTAATATCTCCCTCCATTTATTTACAAGTGCATTGATATTACTCACTGGGCCTTTTGGCCCATAAATTAATAAAAATATCATTTTTTTGGGTTAAATTCACCTTATTTTTTTTTATCTTAAGTTCAACTTATAATGTTTGTGTGAGATTAAAAGTTTCTTTAAGTGGTAGTGATTTAAGTGATCATTACATAGGTAGACTTGTGTTTAACATATATATGTATATCATATATATGTCTTAGTATCGCATTTTGCTTAATACAAAACATCTTAAATGCATAATTAGTGTATAGCATATATGTGTTTTATCTTGAGAGAAAATATCTTAAGTGTGAAATCATGTATAATATATTTACATTTTGGTTAATGCATTTAGGCTTGAGAAAAAATGTTTTAAATGCATGATTTATATACATATATTAGTATTTTATAGGTTGTTCCACATATATTTTGCTGATAAAAAAATTATTTTTTACTGCTAATAATTTGGTTGTTTTTGAAGTATTGGAAGATAGGATTGAGAAAAGGAGTAAAAGAAGCAAATTGGAGCGTTAGAGCTAAAATGGTGATTCATGAAGACCAAAGTGTTGAATGAAAGCTTAAGGATCAATATACTAATTTGAATCGGTCATTCTTTGTAATTCATATTGTAATTCTTATCTTGATCTTTTTAAAATGTTTAAGGGCTTATATCATATACAGACATTCATAATTAGGTATTTCACGCATAGGTTTCATAATCAAGAGGAATGTCTTGGGAAAGTTTTTAAAGAATTCTCTTAATACATTAAAGTGTTTTTAAGGACTTGTTTAAAGTGTGTTTGAATTAATATTTATGAAAAATAATTGTTTGGATAAGTTTTGGTGAAGAATGCATATGTTAAGAAAAGTGCTAAAATTGTTAAAAAATTAGTTTCTAGAGAGATTGGCCGACTAGTGTTAGGTTGAATGGTTGACCAATATGTATTTTTCGTATAAAATGATCAATTAGTAGGGTTAGAGTTGTTAATGATTGTATAATAAACTAGGTTTTATGAGTTTTAACTAGAAGCAAAATGAAAATGGATAACAGTGGAAAAAATGATGCCATTTTGAATAATTGGTCATCAATGGATGTGATCAGTCGACCAATCTGTAAGACATATGCATGTAATAGCTAGTTTCGAATGGGAATTCTAATGTTTAATAATTTTTAATGCATACCAATAATAATAAATATTTATTTAATGAATTTTCATAAAGGATGGGTGTAAGAGATCCCAGAGTATTAATTGAATCATAAATAAATCAAGAGTATTACAGTGATTAAATTAAGTGTTTGGAGTGTGTTCTTGAGGTGTTTGGTGAATTTTTCTTTGAGTTTGTTATGAGTCCTTTTTAAACACTTTGGTTGGTCATGTACAACACTTTTGAGTGTAATTTTTTTGTGAACTTGTTGAATTAAAAGTTGTAAGACTCTTTACCCATAAAGGAAGATTGCTTTTATATAAGGATTACTCTTTACTCATTAAAGAAGATTTTAGTGAAATTTCCAACAAGTATTTGGAGAGTGGACGTAGGGAAGGTTGGTGTGCCAAATCATTATAAATTAGTTTGCCTTTTTTTTCCTTACTCCTTTTACTTTACAAGTATATTTTAAATTTAAATTATATTGATATTTCCATTTTTGTTATATTGTTATTCTTCCCATTAAATTAAGAGTGAATTTTTTTAATTAGATAAAAACTTTAAAAACTTTGTAACACCTAATTTTCCCCTCCCTTCTCTTAGGTGCTATAAAGGGATAATAAGTAATATCAGTGTAAAGGTTTATATAGTTATAATTTAACAAAGTAGCGAGTGAAAAGATCAAACATGATACATTTAGTATCAATGAGTGAAAAGATAAAACATGATACATTTAGTATCACCCTCTTGTCAAGAAGGTTAAAAAATTAGTAAAGCTCCATTTTTTCGATGTAAATGATTATCTATATTAGACGATTTGGATGAAATTATTCTTGATAGCTGAAAAATATAGATTTATAGGAAATAGTGCTAATAAGACTTCAAATCCCTAAGAAAATTGTAGGAGACTATCAAAATTAAACAAAGAATAGGAAAATGATAAAAGTTAGTATCCTTGAGTAGTAATGCTGTACAATCTTAAATAGAAACAAATTTAATAGGGTATCTATATATGAGATCACATATGATTTTTGGCATACTTTAGAAGTAATACATGAGTGCGCCAATTAAATGAAAGAGAGTAAGGTTGGCATGCTTGTACATCAATATGAACTCTTCTTATTGATGAAGTTTCATAATCAAGAGGCATGTTTTAATGAAGTTAAAAAAAATTATCTTGAAATATTAAAATATTTTTTGGAACTAGTTTGAAGTGTGTTTGAGTTAATATTTGTGAAAAAATTTATTTGGATAATTTTTATGAAAGTTTATATATGTTATGAAAAGTGTGAAAAATATTAAAAACTGGTTTATAAGGAGGTTAGTCAACCAGTGCCAAATTAAGTAGTTAAACGATATGTGTTTTCTGTAGAGATTGGTTGACCAATAGAGTTAGATTAGTAGATCAATATATAATAAACTAGCTTTGTGAGTTTTTTCTAGAAACAAAATAACAATATATAATGGTAAAATGAAGAACATTATTTCATATGATTGGTCAACCAATGGATGGGATTGGTTGATCAATACATGAGAAATCTACATATAATGGCTAGTTTTTAGCAAAAATATTTGTGTTTAATAATTTTTAATGTATATAAATAGTAATAAATGACTAGTTAGTAGATTTTCATCTATAAATATGTGTGTAATGTTATGTGTAGGGATCCAAGAGCATTAATTGAATTACAAGTAAATCAAATTGAGTGTTTTTGAATATGTCCTTAAAGCGTTTAGTGTATTCATCTTTGAGTTTGCCCTTTTTCTAAACACCTTGGTTAGTTAAGGAAGAGACTATTGGGTGTAGTTTTCTTATGAGCTTGTTAAATTAGAAGTTGTAAAGGTTATATTTGACCTTTTGAAAGAAGATAACTTTTGCATAAGGTTACTCTTTACCCATTAGAGAAGATTTTAGCAAAATTTCTATTAAGTGTTTGGGGAGTGGACATAGATGATATTGGTGCACTGAACCATTATAAATTGATTTGCCTTTCTTTTTCTCTACCCTTTTTACTTTACAACTTTATTTTTAATTTAATTTATATTAATATATCTAATTTCAATAGATTGCTATTTTCCCATTGCATTAAGAGTGGATTTTTCAAATTAGGAAAAGGACTTAGAAAATTTTGTAACACCTAATTCACCACCCTCTTAAGTGTTATATAGGGCTAACATAAGTTATAGGTATGAATTTATAATATGTGAGTTTTTTTTAATGATAATAGGTAAGAAAGTGTTACTCATATAAGGAATGCTTTTCCACTAAGATAAGATAATCTGTAGGTTCCCGATTTTAAAACCTCTTATATGGCAAATCAGTACTTAAGTGAAATCTTTTCTCTTGCTTCAGTTTTTTCTAACACGTTTTTTTTCTTCTTAAGACTAGGCCTATTCAATTATTTAGCATGGATTTTCTTGGTGTTATACTTCTTCATTCTTTGTTAATAAATGACATTCTTCATATAGACAATATCTCTTTGTTCTTATACTAAATTGAAAATTTTAGCCTTTTTTTATCGGTTTCTTGTTGGTAATTGATCACTTAAGCTTTCCACATTTAATTCTACTGAGACCTAGGCTTCCACTAATGGGCAAGATGAAAGATGATTCACCCATAGAAGTTCTTAACATTGGGTGGTATACTCAAATGTTAGAGTGAATTTGATCCACCTTAGCTTCTCCAAACCTACTATAGTTTATAAACCTTAGAGAACGTTTTGTTTCATGACTTCTATCAAGCCACTGGTTTGTGAATGTGTAACAAACACATGGCTATTAGTCCCTATATGGGACTTAAGAGGGGAATGAATTAGATGACTCTAAATTATTCTAAGTTTTGCTAAGTCTTTCCCATCTAATTAAAAATTTCCTTTTAAATTAATGTAAAAATTATAAATAATTTATAATAATATAAATTGAAATGAAAAAATTAAAGGAATATAATAAATAATATAAGATGATTTTAAAAAATAAACTTGAAAAATAAAAAAGATAGGGTGAGAGAGCAAACTAATTTATAATTGTTTGGTGTCAAAGCTTACAAGTACATCGATTCCCTAACTCCTTAAGGAAAATTTCACTATCAACCATAATGTAATAGTTACTTTCATTTTTTTCATGAGCTTTAAGGTAATTTTTAAAATTACTCACTTTTTTACGATCATAAGTATAGTCGTTACAATATTTTTATTCAACAAATTTACTACCTCAAGAAAACACTTCAAAAACTCTTAATTAGACCAACTTAAGTGTTTAGGGGGCTTAACACCATACTAAATAATATACACACAAAGTACCTTCACAAAACACACTAAACTCAACCAAAACAAACACTCAAAAGCTTTCACAACTCAATATGACACTTCCCAACACTTCTTCACATACTTCATGTATAACACACACTTAATACATCTATTTATAGAAGAAAAGTTTATAGTTGTTGGGTTTCATTAAAAATTAATTATTTTGTTTTGATCCATTGAAACTAGCTATTACAGTCCATTTCCTTAAGCCAACGGTTAATTAGTACTTTGTAGTAGTTAACTAATCACTGATTAACTAGTGCCTTCAACTGATCGATTAATTAGCATGAAATCACATAGTGGTTGACCAATATTACCAAGTGGTTATGGTTGACTAGTCCTATACAAATTGGTTTTAATACAACTTAACAAAATTTCATACATTCAGAACACCCCAAATCAAGTTCTAACACTTTCAAGTATTTTCTTAACACACATACACACATATCAAAATATTACTTCTCCAAAAATATTTTTTATATTAAGATGATCATTTAAAATCATTTCCCACACAATTATTTTTTATTATATAGTCTATATGTGTACATATTAATCATGAATGTGATATGCATGACTTTGTAACAAAAATCTTTAACTTGAATCTTTTCCCTTTATTTCTTCATAGGCTTTATTTTATGCTTTAAGGCTTTAAAATGCATCTTCTAAATATTTTTTATCTTTAAACCTACAATTTGTCTTTAAACATATCTTTTCAACATATTAAACATATAAAAAAATAGTAGTGTTTTATCATCATTGTAAGCCATATGAGACCCAAGAGGGGGGTGAATTGGGTGTTTAAAAAATTTCTTTATAAATTAAAACATTTTAAAGACCTTAGGCCAATTTTAACTAAATGAATTTTCTAACAAAAATTCAACCTAAATAATATGCCAACCTTTAATCCAATATTAAACAAATTCAATCAATAATGAGGCAAACACAAAATGTAAAAATATAAAGAGATAAGTGAAAAGATGAAAACCAACATTTATAGAGGTTCGCCTACCTTAAAGTTAGACTACGTCCTCTCTCCAACTACTTGCGTAAAATTCACTAACAACTAATCTTACTTTAATTGGGTGAAGAGTAACCCTTATAATAATTTTGATTATAAGCCTAAAAGGAGCCTTTACAAAAATCTTGATTATAAGGTCAAGAGGAACCCTTTATAACAATCTTAGTTAAAGGTCAAGAGGAACCCTTTACAACAATCTTGGTTAAAGGCCAAGAGGAATCTTTATAACAATCTTGGTTCCAAGAGGAACCTTTACAACATTCTTGGTTAAAGGCCAAGAGGAACCTATCAATCTTCCTTTCCAATGGGTGAAGAGTAACCCATTCAACACAATCAAATTATACAATTTTTGTCCCATACGGATAGCCCCTAAACCAAGCTCCCTTGAATTTCAAAACAAGCTTATACAACTTCTTAAACCTTGATCAAATTCAATACAAGATAAGGGCTTAAATGCATCTAATGCAATCTCTAATGCAAATACAAGGCATAAACCAATCCAATTCACAATCAAATACTTATGCAATTCAAATCTTGTTTTCTATAGGTGTTCATTGGTTAAATGATTATAAAAATGGGAGTTCTTTTAAACCGATTTTACTTTGAAAACTAAAATGAAATTAAGCGAAAACCAACGTAAGGAAAGGCAAGTGTATCTATCGAAAAAGTAATATAATGGAGTGTTTTTAAGACTTTGAGTGTCGAATCCACGAGAAAAATTGATGTTTTGATTAAAAACTAGATTAATTAGATTATAATTATCTAGGAAAATCCAACTTAATTAATTTAAAAGATGATAAATTCTAAACTATCCTAATTTTGCTTCAAACCTTGCAATTTTGAATTATAAAATAATTTATAAATTATTGAAAATTATTAACTTGTGGAATTTAGCTAAGGATTAGGTGATTAATGAATTAATTAAGCTTTAAACAAATTTAAAGGCTAGATTAGAGTTCCTTCACGAATTCAAGATAAAGTTATGGTTAAGACTATGCCTTTTCTCCATTAAACTTATTTTAAAGTTTGGTTATGCTTTAAATCTAGCTAATAGGCTTTAATTTCAAGAAGTTGATTTATGGATTTGCGGTCTCAGATCTCTAACTCTCAGAAGTAATCAAAGTTGGGTCATTCATTGATTTATTTATGTTGTTTATTGATTTTTCTAATAACATAGGTAGATTTCTCGAATTCGAGAATGTCTTTCTCTCTAATCTTAGATGATCAGTCAAAAACCAAAACTTTAATACCTTCAATAAACAAAATCATACCCTATTACTTATCTTTAAGCTCTCATAAAATATTAAAACATCAATCCAAAGCTGGAAAATGGATTTACCCACATATGATCATCAAAGCATACAAAACATGCACGTTAAGCCACATACTTTAATAGATAAAAAAATATAAGCTGAAATAAGTAGTTTAAAAGTTACAAAATAGGTTTAGAAAGCTCCTGGACAAGTCTTTAACTCCTCAATATGATCTAGACATCAACAAAGCTTCATATTCCACAAGATCTTACAAGAAAATCAAAGAATATTTAAGAATATGATCATAAGAACATGAACTTTGATTAATCCAAAAGACAGAGGAAATAAAGTGATAATTTGAATTAAAAAACCACATATAATGGTTTGTAAACTCAAATGTATGTCTTAGCTTCAGTCTCCAATAAATAACAACTCAAAAACCAATCTAAAACTCAAATTACAAGTGTTTGAAGCTTAAAACATCTAAGAAAAAATAAGAGAGAGGCAAGAGAATCTCTCACTAATGTTAGATCTGATTTCTGTCTAATTCATTACATGTTGTTATTGTTTTTCTCATGTTATGTAGACTCTCTAGACTCTTACTTGTGCTAGCTGACAAAGGAGATAAGGTAGTAACATGCAATAGCTATAATTATAGAGATTTGGAGTTGAAATTATTAATTGCTCCTTCAACGACGCCCTACCTCCTTACAATAACACCATGAGAGACCACCGTTTAAGGTCAAATTCTATTAGTATAATGGTACCCTATTCATCTATCAACGTGACCCTACCAGGGTGCCATTAATGAACTAAAATGAGGCATTTTCTTCTAATTTTTTCTCTAATCTTCAGCTTCAAGCTCCATCCTGCAAATTAAACATAATAAGGCATAAATTTAACAATTAAACATTGAATTAGGAGATCATAATTCAACAAATTAACCATTAAAACTCTATTAATTTGACCCATAACAACAGGTCAATAACAACTTATCAAATCTATTTTAAAGGCAAAAAGCAGCCTATACCACAATATACAACCAACACAAATCAATTCCCCTAATTTAAGTCACTAATCACACCTTTTATGATGTTTCACTAAAACTCATGCGACATAAAACAATTATGAAACTTTAAGAGGCAAAAAAAAGTTACAAGCCTCCCTTAACCTCAATAGATCATGCACAATCAATTTGAAGTAACAAAAAAGAAATTATAATATTCAAAAATCATATTTAAGCAAGATGCACACAAGCTGTTAAAATATATGCTATCAAACTTTTAGCCCTATAAACAAATGATTCTAACGTGCTATAATCTCGAAAACAGGTTAGAAAACTTCTTAGAAGATATGCAAACATAACTATAATAGATTTATGCAATTTAGAATTGCAAAAATCATATTTAGATAGCCTAA
Organism: Pinacopodium congolense; assembly: GCA_028565735.1. Lineage (NCBI taxonomy): Eukaryota > Viridiplantae > Streptophyta > Magnoliopsida > Malpighiales > Erythroxylaceae > Pinacopodium > Pinacopodium congolense. The sequence goes on from JAOXYD010052468.1 coordinate 12,282, forward strand.
GATAAGTATGAATGATAGAGCATGCAAGTCTGGAGAATTTTGAGCAAATTGGGAATTTGTAGCTTAAATTAAAAATATGTGTTTAAAAATCAAACCAAAAATTCCAGGACACTCTTGACACCTTAAAAAAATTAAGCACAATAAATTTGAGAACCTTGAAACTGATTTAGATGATGAAAAATGGAATTGAATCAAGAATAGCAATAACAGCAAATTGCAGAAATAATTTTGATATATATGCAAACTTAAGCTCCAAAATGATGAAACAAGTATCCAAAAATTCAAAACTTTGCTTAAACAAACTCTAGAACACTTAAATTAATAGAAAAAGATAATTGAGAAATTTTAGAAATAAATTAAGACAGTAAGAATTATGATTAAAGTAAGAACTAAAAATGTAGATACAGTGGTATAATTGAGATATATGTCAGGTTAAGGAGCAATACGGTGGGTTTAGTAGAATACTGTATAGCTTCGAAATTCAAGAGCAATATGGCGGGCTGCTAGACCGCCATATATCTCAATTATACCACTGTATTGCTCACTGATAATGAAAAAAATAAGCACAAAGGCGAAATTTCCCTTCCACATTAGCCCTAAACTTAATCAAATACTACAAAAGGCAGAGGGGGAGTAGAATAAGGGGTCTTTATTGATGAGCTCATTGCAAGCTATTAAATAATAAATTCATAACTATCCAAACTATGTAGTAATGGTGAGTTAGGGTCGAACCACAGAGAGTCGGGATACAAATGTTATTTTAAATGTTGTAAGATAAAGAAAAGAAAACACCGTGAAGAGATGAAAGTGAAATGAGATAAGATGCAATGAACATAAACAAAGAGACAAACACAAAGAAAAATTTAGACAAGACTGATAAGAATAGCAAAGAAGTGGTTTGGAGATATCTTTAGGATGTTGAGATGATCATTGATCCTTGAATCTAAATAAGAGGTACTCTAGTCATGGTGTTAGCCTATAGGCTCGAATAAGCTCTCA
>JAOXYD010052499.1:0-13280 GCA_028565735.1 Pinacopodium congolense
TTAACTTTAAAATAAAAAATATTAAAAATAAAAATATTTAAATATTTATTATTTATTATTTTTTTCGGGTACTGACCGATTTTGAAATCGACTAGTATTCAAATTTGGTATCACTTATTAAGATTTCATATCGTTTTCCAATTATTATGACGCATATTAATCAATACGATACGAAATCAGAGTTCAAACAGGAGCTTACTAAATGAGTTCTTAAAGAGGTTCAAGAACTCCGTTAGGAGACTCAAACCCATAACTTCTAACACAAGGAGCGATTTAAAGTGTTGGGAGGCAAATAAGAATACATATATTGAACAATAGTTTCAGGCTGCTTCATGGGTAATGGTCTCCAATTTGTGTTCATCGTTCATGAAGTTATCATAGTTTTGCATAAATTTCATATGAAGCATATTAAATTTCACATCTTTGACCACCAAAATGAGATTTTATTTGAGGGGAATCATTTAGAAAATCACCCCAAGAATTTATGTATTTTACCAGAAAAATAAATCTTTTCCTCTGTCGAGCACTAATAGAAACTTTGGTTTTTGGTAGAAGAGCACTAATAGAAGTTTAGTTAGCTCTAAAATGATACGAAATGGAGTTAGCTGAGCACTTTTTTGCAGCATATCTTTCTTTATTGCTATATATCATCAAAACCTGTAACCTAAAGCACATTGGCCACCTACTTTACAAGTTGGAATTGATCAGCCCACAAACTTCGTTTATTTCATTTCATTACCAGATTTTCTAGGTGCCATCAACAGCTAAGAAGCCAGTGCTCTATCCCCTAACCTGAATCTATAATCAAGAACGACAAATTAATTCGGGTTGATTTAGTTTGAACTTATTTAGTGTATTTGATTAGACTGAAGTTCAAACTTGGATTCAAATATTTAGATCTGATTGAAATTAAGTGTGACAAATTTTTTTAATTGCGACTAATTATGACAAATTAACTTAAGTCTGAACCGATCAATCCAAAAAGTGTCCAACTAGATTTGATTTTATTCAATTTCGTACTCAAATAGTTAAGTTAAATTATGTTCGGGCATAAAAAATTTTTTTGGAGTGGAACTTGAGCTCGACCCATTGCAATCCTAATTGAGATGTATGTTCGAACCTTCCTGGGAGATGAATGACAGTTGGATAGTTTAAGCGCTTAATTTTTTTTTAATGGTATGGTGGCCTTCAAGTTTAAGTTATGCTATATATCTACTAAAGATAAGATACACATACTAAGTTAATAAATTAAGAGAAATTACATTGAAAAAAATGAACCTCAACGTCTTTCCCAAAGATAAATTGATATAAAGACTAATCTATGATCAACCATCCAGGCCAAATCTTATGATTTGGACACCTGATCATCCATATTTGGCACTATTTTTAGCCTTGTTAACAAATGAAAAGAACTAATAGAAAGTTTTGTTTTTATTTCTTATTAAACTAAAGGGAGTTCTAATAATTGATTTTGATGATGACAAAATTTTTTTATTATTAATAGTTTAGCTTTAATATGTTAGAAAAGATAGGAAAATATAAATTGTGTAAGAACTTATATTAGAGCCCAAAGAGTCTCGGTGTCAAGTGAAAAACAAGAGCAATATGGAATAAGCATTGATGAGAAAATAAAAAATGAAAATCAAGATTGAATAGAATTAGGATTGTGTTTTGGTATGTTAACTTATCTTGATCTTTATCATTACTTGAAAGACTCACTTTTACATAAACATCTGCATTTAAGAGTTTGGTCAAAGCTTTACAGTTTAGTTAAATTTTTTTTAATGCATTTACATAATAGGTTTGGTTTAGAATTTCATGTTGGTATTAAAGTTTCATAATCAAGAGGAAATTGTATGAATTATTTTTAAAAAAAAATCCTTTTGACGAGTCAAAGTGTTTTAAAAAATTAGTTAAGCTTGTTTTAACTTGTTTAAGTGTGTTTGGATTTGTTTGAGTAAAATATATTTGTGAAAAATGATATTGAGAAGTTTTAAAAATTGTATAAATTAGTTTTTGTATGAATAGCATGTTTTAGAATTGGATTGAAATGAATAATTTTCAAGACAAGACAATTTATATTTTTTATCTCAATTTTTATCTTTTGGTATTCAAAATCACTTAGGAATGTTTTGTAATCCATTTGACTTGAACTGGAAGTGAATGAATTTGTTTTGAATAATTTTTGGTTAAAATTTGCAAGTAGTAGAACTTGAAATTTGTTTTTCTAAGTGATTGGTTGACTATTGTGTGTTTTAAACTCCTATCGATCGAGCAATTATAGGTCGATCACTATGCTCAATTGGTCAATAGATTAGCTAGTTGTAGAGGCAACGACTAGTTTTATTTTTGGAAAATAAAGATTTTTTCATCTCACAAAGACTAATAAACATTTATAATGACTATTTAATCTCAACAACACTATAAATAAGAGATCTGTTAGTTTTGGATCAATTTTTATGAAATTTTGAGAGAGTTCTGAGCATACAAAGTGAACATATTATAAGTTTCAAGTATTTTTAGTATTACTTTGTTTAATCTTCTTGTTTTAAGTTTTAATCTTGTTTTTCTTGGTTTTAATTAAATTTTTTTGGTTTATTAAGCTTTCAAGAGGTTTATCATTTATATTTTTCATCTTTGAAAGCATAAGAACCTTTGAATATTGAGTTTTAAACGAAACATCATTAAAAGTTTATTTTTTATGTTCAAATTGGATTTTCATTTTGTTGAATTGAGATTTGTTGTATAGGCTCCTTTATGCCTAAAATGATTAGTTAAAGATTTCTTTTCACCTTTCTAAAAGAAGATTGAGATGTTCTTGATGAGTTTTTTATGATTGAAAAAGCTTTGAATGAAAGTTTGGGTTATTTTAAGTTGTTGAATGAGAAAGTGTAGAGTATTAAGTTTGTATTGGTTGTATTTAAACCCCTTTTTACATTGATTTTGATCCAATTAGTATGTTGATTTGTATATCTTTAAGTTGATATTAAAGAGATTGATTTTTGGGCTTGGTTGTGCGATTTATATTGTATATTTTAAATTTTGATAAAGGAGTTTCTCTTTACCTTTAAAAAAGAAGTTTTATATTAGGTTCCTCTTCACTCATTTGAAATAAGATATTTGTGGGTCCCTCTTCAGTTCCTTTGTAGAAAGAAAACATTATTGAGTTGCTCTTTATTCCCTTTGAAAAAAAATAAGAAGTTGTTAGGGTTCTTTTTTACCCTAAAAAAGATTTGATATAGTGGAAATCTAACATTAATGCAAGGAGTAGATGTAAGCTAAAGTTGACTAACCAAACCACTATAAAAATCATTATATATACTTCTTTCTCGATCCTTTTAACTTTATGCATATTGTGATTGTTTAAAATTTTCCTTAATTTAGATTATTGTGTTATATTGGCATATCATTTGCATTTAGATTAAATATGAACTTAGGGATTGCATATAGTTGAAAAAATGATTTAGATGGTTACAGTTGTTAATTTAGAAAAAAAAATTAAACACTTAATTCCCTTTCTTAATTTTTATAGGACTTATAGTTGGTACAAGTGCTTGGTCTCACTTTTGCTAAATTTTTAACAAAATTCATTAGTAAAAATCCATTATTTTATAATTTGAATGTTTATTTTAGTCAAGAGTGTATAGATGTTTATAGCCCCACCTTTATTTAATGACAATGATTTTTTAGAATGAAAAATTAGGATAAAATTTTTTCTTATAGGCAAAAATATTAATTTGTGAGAAATTGTTCAAAATGGCTTTTATACTTTTATAAATGATTTAAAACTTGTTTCTTTAAAAAAAATATCATGCATATTTTATTTAATGCATTAGGTAAGAACATATTTAATAAAGTTTTTATGTGTAATTCAACTTATGATATTTGGTATAAGTTCAAAAAATTTGTATGTAGGTGACAATGACATTAAGGAAGTGGAAAATGTGGAAAAAGATGATGGAAAAATGGAAGAAAAGACATCAAATATATGCTTAATGGCCAACACTAATGCTAAGATAACATCTTCTTCAAAATCCCTAATGTTTACAATAATTGTGATGATGATGATATGAATTATGGGTTATCATATGATGAATTAGTTTAATGTCTAAGGTTGTGACTTTAAAAAGGAAGAAATTTTCTTCCAAGCATATAGATGCATTAAAATTGTTGAATGAATATATAATAGAAAATGAGAAGTTGAAAAATGAAATACATGACATTTTAGATGCTAAGAATGCATGCATATTAGAAACTGATAGGTTAAATAGTAAATTACATGATATGGTGGAATCTAGGAATGGGGTTGATGAAATGCATAGTGAACACGATTTAGTGCATGAAAATGAGGCATTGAAGAAGAAGATCAACAATCTAAAAGAGTCTTTGATAAAATTCACTCAAGAAAGTAAAAAATTGACCAACATATTAGGAGCTCAAAATAGCTCAAGTGATAGTCATAGTTTGGAATCTACTTAAGGGTGTGGTTTCATAGATGTAAAAATTATTTTTATAAAGAGAAAAAAAAACTTAGAAGAAGAACATGTTCTTAAGCCGACAAATGACAATGTTGCATCTACTTTTAGACCATAAATTAAGAAAAACCATCATGCATTCATGCCTAGGTCTAAATCAAAAGTTACAAAGGAAGTGCATCTAGGAAGAAACAGACATAATTTTCATACAAATACACAACCATCTGATGATGTATTTGGGCCTCATGTAAAGCAAAGACTATTTTCTAAACTCCTCATACTCATGGTTACAACACTAGGAACATTTAATATTTATATCCCAAGAGATACTTTCATCAAGAAAAAATAGGTATAGTAGTAGGCCTCATTTTAGACATAATGGCATGATACATGGTCCTACCCCTCATAAGCATATCTATAAATCTAGAAACATGTTTGATTCATATTCTAAACTTAAATGTCATCAAGGAAGAACAATTAGGGATAGAAGACCTACAAATTTATTTAGATGTTATGTTAGGAATATGCATGAATACAATCCTAGAGACTTTTTTTTATAAAAACGAAATGCATTTCATTTTAGAAAAGGTGACATGTTTGGTTTATAGACCCATACCTGCATATATTGAATGATAAGAGCAATGCATTTGAGCATAAAAATCATAGATTTCATTATCATACACATTTGACATGTTAAATTTATAGTCCATTTTTTACATAGAAAAATATTGTTTTACTAAACATAGGTTATTTAGAAAATATTTACAAATTTGGGCTGAGAGGGGTATGAAGCCTAATTCTTAAGGACTCAAGGTTATGTGAGTACTTAGAATACATTAGTTTCTTTATTTTGTAGGTTAGCATTGATCATCATGAATTGATGTCAAGCAAAAGAAGCAAAAAGTGGTATCTCCATTATTGAAAACTCATCATGAAGTTCTTACATGAGCTTACTAACTACATTGTTAAACCAAGTGAAGAGTAAAAAATTTAATATCAAATGCAAAATAAGGTACTTCTATACTTTTATAATAATATTTAGCTTGATATATATTTTGATGATTTGTGATTGATATAAGAATGTGGACTTACATGCTTTAGGTAGAAAGATGTGTTACATATGTTTAGGGAGAGACTTTGTATTGTTGTTAAAACATGGACATTTTTTTAGTATAAACTCTTATTTGTTTGCATCTAGAATTTTTAAAATTGGTGAATTGTATTAAAATTATTGTATGATTTGAAATAAGATTGTTGCATGAGTTTAGATGAAATGTCATTTGTATTGGTGTCATTTATAGTTGGTATTAGAGCTTTTTCATGATTTTTTAAATTAATGCATTAATGTGTTAGAAAGAATGGTTTTTTCAAATTGGTACATCACATTGAAATTAATAGATGATTTGAAAAAGGATTTTGCTTAAGCAAGATAAAATAATTTTTGAAATTGGTATTATTTTTCCAAGCAGTACCATGTTTGAAATTATGCATATTTTTTTAAAAATTCAATATATTTATTTTTTCCTTATGTGACCAAGTTTTTCACAATATATAAATTTAGGGAGAATGCACTTTTTTTTTTTACATATTTCAATTGTCTTTACATAATTTAAAAAGAAATTAGGTGATTTTTAGAAGTTTTATATAGGGTAAATTATTGTTGAATAATTTTTATGCTTATGTTTTTCTTTTTAAGGCATAAAATGTGAAATTTGTATTCTTGATAATAATATGTGAAGTATGTGCTCTTAATACAAATATCTCTTGATGAAAAATATGCATAATATGAGTTCGTATATATTTTTGAAATATAAAAATGTATATTATAAGTTTTCAGTACAAAATATTTATTTTAGAAGCATAACATGAATAACTTTAAACAAATATATCTTTTTAATGCATAATATACATAACTTTGTGAAATTTGTGTTTTAATGCATAAAATACAAAATATGTGCTTTTGATGCAAAATGTGCGTACAAAATATGTTAGATATATAATATGCATAATATAGATCAATATGTGTTTTGAATTACATTGATGCATCATATGTTTTTTTGTGTGTGTATAATGCATATATACTGTAAATAAATATGGATTTTGAAGTACAAAGATGCATAGCACGTATTTCTTTTGATGTGTTTTGTGATGCATTTTATGTTTTTAACCTTGTTCATGTTTTTTTAGATCCATAATGCAGAAAATTTGTTATTTTTTCATACTTTATTGTCTTATAATGTATAAAATATATATTTAGGAGAAGTAGAAATTTTTAAAAAGCATGAATTAAGGAGAAGTAAAGATTTACGAAAAGAGATTACTTTTGGGAAGTTTTTACATGGTTATAAGAGACTTGAAAATGTTTTATGAAAGTTTTTTCAAAATCATGATTTAGTTTAAGCTTTGATAAAATTGTGTTTTCACTTATGGCAAATGTTTTATATGCATTTTTTAATAACAATTTCTTTTATTAATAATTTCTATTAAGTTTAGTTTTTGGAGTCAACTAGATCATCATTTGGTAAACTCTCAATTCTTTTTGGTGATGCTAAAAAAGGAGATTGATTTTTCTTTACAATTGGTAAGAGAGATGAATTTCTTTCTTATAGTTGGTATGTTTTAGAATAAATGATTTATATGTAGGAAAGTGATATCATTTCATAATAAATGAGCATTATAAGTGAAACGTAAGTAAAAAGGGAGAGAGTGATATCATTTTATGATTTATAAGCATTATAAGATGTTTTACATATTTATGTTTTTCTCTTAATATCACATGTTTTATCTTTATTAAAAACGATGAGATTTTTTAATTAAGGTTGGTTCCAATCATTAATTTTGATGATGATAAAATATTTTTATTAATAATAGTTTAATTTTGATAAGTTAGAAAAAAAATAGGAAAATGCTAATTATGTAAAACCTTATATTAGTTAATGTATCAAGTGAAGAACAAGAGCAATGTAGAGCAAGCATTAATGAAGAAATTAAGAGTAAAGATCAAGATTATGAAGATCAAAGTTGAATGGTTTTAAGATTATATTTTGCTATGTAAACTTGCCTTGATCTTTATTAATGTTTGAAGGGCTCACTATGGCATGAACATTTGCATTTAGAAGTTTGGTAGAAGTTTTGAAGTTTTGCCAAGTTTGTTTAATACATTTTCATAATAGGTTTGGTTTAGAATGTCATAGTAGTATTTAAGTTTCACAATTAAGAGAAAATTGTGTGAATTGCTCTTAAAGAAATTCTATTGACGTGTCAAAATATTTTAGAAATTATTTGAAGTTGTTTAAGTGTGTTTAGACTTGTTTGAGTAAATTATATGTATAAAAAGTTATCTTGAGAAGTTTTCATTTCAATCCAATTTTAAAACATTCTATCTATTCATATAAAAAATAATTCATACAAATTTTAAAACTTTTCAAAATGTACTAAATACGTTATAAATCAAGAAATTTATGTTTTTTATATGAATTTTTTTATGTCTTGACATTCAAATTCACTTAGGAGATATTCTGTAACTTGTTTGAATTAAATTAAAAGTGAATGAATTTGTTTTGAATGCTTTTTGGTTAAATTATACAACTTGCAAAACTTGGAATTTGTTTTTTCCAAGTGACTTGTCGATTAGTACCATTATAGATCGACTAGTGTGCGTTTTAAACAATGTTTTAAATATCGTATTGGTACCGATACTGGATTTAATTATGAAATAGTACTGTCCCAGTATCGATCGATATCGGTATCGTTTTGAATAATTTTTTAAAATTATAAATTAGTCTTTTAATTTTAGAAAATTCATAAATAGTCTCTAAATATATTATGTTGCATATTTTTTAACTTAACTTCCCAAAAGATTAATAATAGTATAAATTTAATATAACAATAAATTTATTAATTACTTTAAGATAATTAATAAATTAATTGTAACTAAAATAAGTTTTAGATTCTTTTATACTCATTTTATTTAAAGAATTACAAATATAAATATAAATTAATGAAACATTATAGATCATTTAATAGTATATTTGAAAAGATTATAAATATAAATATGAGTTGATGGAACATTTAAGATCATTTAATATTACATTAAAAAAGATTACAAATATAAATATGAATTAATGAAATATTTAGTGTATTAACTAAATTTAAATTAATTAGAGATTAAAAATATAAATAAAATTGACTTTTTAATAAAAATAACCATAAATGATATAAATATATTAAATTAAATTATTTGTTATTACTAAAAATATAAAAACTATTTATGAAAAATAATAACTTTTTAAAATTTTCATTTTGTTCCCTGGTATGAATTAGTACAATGCATTCCGGTCAGTGTCGGCCGAAACTATCGATACCAATCAGTATTTATATGAGGTATGAAAAACAATATTATTATTCCGTTTTCAGGTTAGTAAAATGTGTACTGACTTGTACCAACCGGTACGGAACGATATTCAAAACATTTATTGTAATACATGTATGACATTGTGATTTTTTATTTAACAAAGGACTTTTTTTATCTTTATGAATTTAATCAATTATATTTAATAATTAATTATAAAAATTAAATTCTTAAAATAATCACTATGCAATTAGAAATTATAATGAGATTTATAATTAAAATATTCTTAATCGAAGTTTCATTAAGACAAAAGCATTGATGAAATGGTTATATTAGCACACATTGTGTTTCTTTTATATGAAGAGAGTAATCTATCTCATAGATTAAAATATGGAGACACTTAAACAAATGTGTGGGTGTTTATTAGAGAATAAGTTCACTGAACTAACCCGATATTAAGGATTCCAAGTGAAATATTATTTGTGTCTCTTTAGATTTCCTCAAACATGATAGTTGTATAACTGATCTCTAGATTTTAGATTATCAAATTTATTTCAAATAGGAATTATTATGTTTTAATACTAGTTATGATCTACTTTATATAATAGGTCAATTAGTAGTATTTGGAGTAGTATGAACTATAGGAAGATAGTCGTGGGAATCAATACAGGGTTCGTCACCCTAAAGTAATTAGGATGAATGTCCTATTGATCTTGATTAGTGATTATTTGAGAATTCTTTGGTTAAAGTGAATTGAAATTAAAAAAAAAAGGGTTTTTAAATGTCAATTATAAATCATTTACTAATTAGTAATAACGAATATGATTAGATTATATAGAGTAAACACTAATTTCATACTTTAATTCCAATTGGAATATTGTATGATGAGAGGAATAAATTATATATTATAACTATACATGGACAAGTTCATCAAATTACTTTGACATTCCTATTATTGAAATTGTCATGACATGTTGCTAGACGTCAATATTGATTTATAAACATAAATTGTTTAATTGGAGAATTAAAAATAAATTAAAAGAAGTTTTAATTTAATTAATTCTAATTATGAATTATAATTATAATTTATGATAATTGTCAACATATTAAAAACTTAATGGATCACACATAAAAGTTTATTGAGGAGAGCATAATTTAATTAAATTAGACTTAATTGTAAAGTTTAAGAAATTTTATAATCAAATATAAGATATTTGATGAAATTAAAATTAAAATATAATTATAATTAGAGTTAGATTTTAGTTATAATTTGTATTTAATTTTAATATTAGAAAATATAATTTTTCCTCTATAAAAGGAAGATAACCCTAAGGTTACTAGTATGACTCTATTTTTCCTCTCAAAACCATTTTAAGTTATATTCGAATAAATTTGTAGATACCGTTAGAGGTTAAAAGTATGAACAGTTGTGGTTTAAGAATACGAGAAGAAATAAGTTATAATAGGAAAGCTTTAATCAGGTTTGTCCAAAAACCTTTTAATTTCTTATTTTTGTTTCAAGTTAAAATTTTGTTAAAAAAATCATATAGTACTCTTATTCAAGAGTTATTGCATTTTCTTGAGTCAAGTTTATTGAAAAGAAATGTTTTTATGTACTTTAGAAAGTTTGGAAAACTTAGGAAAAGTTTTGTAAGTGTTTAAAAGCAGTTTTCACAAGGATTGATTAATGTTTAAGAGGTGGTCAACCAATGTGAGGTTTTTTAAGGAATGGTTAACCATGTAGGTTAGATTGGTTGACTAGTGTATAGTATCTCAGCAAGATTTTGTGAAAATTGTGAATGACTAAAAAATGTGTTAAATAATGGGTTTAAAGCCACCATTAGGCTTAATTAGGCAGAGATCTTTCACTTATTGACTAGTGGCTGTATGTAATCAACCAATAGGCCTGAAATCTAGATAATGACTAGTTATTTTAACATGAAAATTTGTAACAAATTGTAGTTAATGATTTACAATGACTACAAGTAAGTTGGTTAATTTTAGTTTATATATACGTGCTTTAGGAGCGTGTTTATGTATCACAAGTGAATAAATTGCATAAAATTATTATATGTTGGTTTGGTTTAGTAAAATAAGTTATTTTAGTGTGTGTAGTTATAATTATTAGTGCATCCATCATAGTCTTTGTTGTAAGCCCTCCTAAGCACTTTCGTTAAGCAATGTAAGAAATGTTTTCAGTTTATTGTCTTAAGGACTTAGTGTAAGGGTTACTCTTTACTTATGGAAAGTATTATTTGATTATCTTGCAAGGTTGCTCTTTAATGGTTAATTTTCAACCTTAGGAAGGAAGGTTTAGTTCTGCTATAAGGCTACCCTTCACTATAATAAGTTTTCATATTAGGGTTACACTTCATCCACAAACGAAAATTGTTATGAAATTTTCAACAAGTTTTTTAAGAGTGGACATAGATGAGTGCAATAAACAACTATAAATTCAATTTGATTTTCTCTTTCCTATCATCTTTACTTTATGCATTCGTCTTAATTTAAGATATATTGATTGTTTAAATTTACTATATAATGTTAATTTCCCATTTCATTACAATTGAATTTAGGGTGAATTTTAAGTTTAATAAAAGATTTAAAAATTTTAGTTGAACTTAACTCACCTCCCTTTAGTTCCATGTAAGGCTAACAAGTAGTATTAAAGTTAGGACTCACATCATACATGTTTCTACTGAAATAGAGAGTGAAGGATCATAATATGGTATATTTGAATACAATGGTATCATCCTCTAAATAAAAATGGTAAAACATTAGTGGACCATAATCTTTGATGGTCATGAATACTTATTAGAGTGCTAGTAGGCTTTTTTTTTTCAATGGTAAAAAAGGTAGACTTATAGGGAATTGTTTCAAAAGGACTCTTTATCCCCATGAAAATTATAAGAGGCAAAAAGGCACCAACATCAAAAGATAAAAGGAAATTGATGATAAGAAATAAGTATTTCTAATTAACCTAATAGTTAAGCCATTTGTCTCGTGGGATCAACATCTAGAGTCCTAAATTTACTCCATTAAATTACTTTTACATTAGGTTCATTTGCCCCAATTTCATTGGCTTTCAAAACAAAATTGTTTCAAATTTGTTAAAAGTTTGTAAGCCACCTAACCAACGCAACATAACCCTTAGGTAGTAGAACTCCTAGATTGGGCCACGCTCGTGACCTAAACTAGAGAGCTACTGGGTTGGATGTTTTAAATACCCAATTGTAACACCGCAAAATATACCCTAGAAGTATGATAGCAGGTTTAAGGTGGACCAGAAAATGAACGTATCAAATAAATTAACATAAAGGTATCTAATGTAAAAGATTTGCGTAAATGGGTACTCTGTTCGTTTTAGTATGAATATATCTCAGTAATTTGGCCATATCTTGGTACGTATAGCTTCAATTTGGATAATTCCAATTGGGACTTAATCTAGAGACATAGATCTAAAACTTTCATGAAGGAACCAAAATTTTATTGTTCTTATAAGGTCTTCGAATTCTTTCTTGAACTTACGGTATAGCAACTGCCTCTGTTTTCAAACAACTTGTGATGTTTTAGGTATAATTCTCAAAGTAATTAACGAAATTGCATGAAATTTATGACATTAGAAAATTATGATATAGGGGAATGAAATTCATTAGTAATATTGCAGGCCAATAAGGGAAGTAAAGGAAGAAGAAGGATCAATGTGAAATTTGTCAAAAAGTGACATATGGACTAATTAGAATAAGGCATATGTGGACCAATTGGATGAAGGCATGTGTGACTAGTAATAACAAAGCATGTGTATGGGTATTGAAAGTTCTGGAATGGGGATATGGAGAGGGGTTCATGACATTCTAAGTTTAGATTTTCTCCACTCCATTTCATCTTCTTCATCCCATCATTTTTCATGTATGAATAAGTGGAAATCAAGGTGGTGAATGATGCAGAGCTAAATAAGAAGGGAAGGAAAGGCAATTGATGACCCAATTTGTCAATTTTCAGGTTTGGGACTTCACTTAGTTTATGTGTACTTCTTATAAGATGGTTCTTTGGTGTTATTTTTGATAGAATTGGTTGAATATGATAAGAGAGTATTGTGTACTGGAATTCTGTTCAGGATTTTCTTGAGTCAATCACGTTGTTTGAGACATAATGAATTCTACAGAACCCCAAATTGTGTGATTCTAGTTACATATGAAACCTAAAACGTAGGGGTAAATATCTATAAAAGATGCCGTGATTTAACTCTTGCTTTATGCCCTTTGAAATTAATGTTGAAATGGAAAACCTGAAACTGCCCCTGTTTTGTAAAATTTTGTGCTATTTTGTTCATATATCATGATTTAGAATTCCAAATGATCTTATTGTTGGTGCTATTGAACATACAGAGGGAAATACATTTCTAGAAGACTTCAAAACCCAGTTCTGACTTTTTCTATATGCATCATAAGGAA
>JAOXYD010052510.1:0-13279 GCA_028565735.1 Pinacopodium congolense
AGAAGAGTTGTCTATCATGTTTCTTGAATATTCACTATCAATGTACCATTTGTTCCTATCCTTAGTGACCTTACCATACATCATAAAACACATGTTTTCCATTTTTTTGGTCCTATTTGGTACCTATGAGGGGGTGAATTAGGTTCTTTAAAAAAATTTGAAGTTAATGAATCCTAAATTCTTAAACCCTATAAAAATTTTTGTAAAAGCTAAATAAACTATTGCATAAAGGGTATATATAATGGAATAATCAATATAAACAATTTTTAAAGTAGAACTTTAAAAGTAAAAGGTTAAAGGAAGAATGCATAAATCAGATTTTTGTAATGGTTAGGGGATGACCTCTTCACCGTGTCTGCTCATCAACTCCTTGTTGGGTATTCCAATATCAAAAGTCACGAGTACAACTTATCAATCCCTTTTTCAAGGCTTTAAGGTAACCTTTAATAATCTCACAATTTCAAAAACTTTGAACATCTCAAAATATAGCTAACAAATTTTTTCACTAAAGTCAAAAAGTGTTTGAAAGGGCTCTTAAAACTCTTGAAATATGCAAACATGGCATCACATATTTCACAAACACTTCACCTAAACTTAGCAAAAAGTCATAATACCACACACTTTATGCTTCCAATCACTTTTCAACTTATTTCTCAACACTTGGATGCCCAAAAGATCATGCAAGATACCTATTTGTAATGGGATTTTAGTTAAATAGTCATTTAAAAATGTTCCCCAACATTTTAAAAACATTTATTTCAATTTGCATATTCAAACATTAGAGCACGATCAATGAATATATTATCAATTGACCTTTATACATTGGTTGATTAAATAGGTTATCAGATGCACACTAGTCGATCGCATGAAACATATTAGTTGACTAGTGGTAGTTCGACCATCATTGGTTGACCAATCCCTGTTTAAGCTAATTTTTCATGAGTTAAACATAATCAAACACTTCTAAATCAATCAAAAATACTTCCTGTCAATTTAAAAACATTTCTTAACTCACATGCACATTGAAAAACTTCTCTAAAAACATTTTTACTCATCAAGAGAATTATTTCAAAATCATTATCCACACAATCTCATCTTGATTATATAACCTACATGCATACTATATATGAGGATGTCACTATACATGAATGAGCCTTTTTAAACACAACAATGAGACCAAGAAATACCTACATAAAAAACTACTAGGTTTAACCTATGCAAACACTATATTTTTCTTATAACTTTAAGTCCTTTGGCTTGATCATCACAGAAGCTCTAATTTAGGTATAAAACTCCATAACTCAATTCTTTAACACTTCATCAATGTACATGTCTTCAAAATCTTAAAAACAATAAAACATTACCATTAAGATTGTTTTGCTATCATCAAAAGAAGGTGAGCCTCCCTTGGTTTGATAAAGATGTTAGCTATTGTATTCTCCTTTTATATGTTTAGGTGTTATTTGGTGTTATCCATGGTTGTAGTTTATACAAACCATTCTACCCTTAAGTACATAATGAAAAATCTTGATGTTAAATCAAGGGAAAAAAGCAGATAGTAAGGAAGTAAGGGAATAAGGAGAAGACTAAAGGGAAACTAGAAGAACAACTACTACCTCTTATGACACTTCCATGGTATGCTAACATAGTCAATTACTTAGCTGATAATGTTCTTCCCCTTAATCTTTCTTTATGATTTCTACATTTTCAGTTTGTGATTTGTTTAATTTTAGTATGTTAGCTTAATTTTATTTCATTTAGAAGATATTTAAAGGATTAATTGATTAAAATTATGAGAATTGATTTGTATTTTAATGGGTTTAGTGTTTTTATACTAATATTGAATTGGGATTCTAGGTAAATGCCAAGAATTAAGGATTATGAGTAGGACTGGCCATTTTATTTATGATTTCTAGTTCAATTACTAGGTTTGAGCTTTTGATCAATAATTGATTTAGCGAGTACCATAGGTAGAGATGGGTTAATTGATTTTGTGAGTAAAACTTAATCAACTTAGCACAAAGTTTTGATTATTTAGATTATATGATATGAGCTTATGCGATTATAGCCTTAATTAGTTATTCCCTAATTCTTAATTTTATTGTGACATTAAATCTAGAGAGCTTGTTCTAGGTTTTCACATAACTAGGGTTATTTCCAGAGCTTGTTGGATTTATCTAAAATTGGAGGAACTAAAGATGTAAGAGCTTGTTTATGTTTATAGGTTTACATATTGGGCAAAACACAATTTACATACTTTCGATGATCGATTGTAATTGATGAATCCTGAAAATATCTTTTGACCAGCTTTTCGTTATTGTTATTTGTTTCTTGTCTTTTTGTGTTATTATTTGATTTCTTTAACTTTGTTAGTTTTATTTTCTACTTATTTTATTTTTTGCTTATTTTATTTTCTTCGCACTAAGGGTTTTCTTATATATTTTTTCCTTTTATTTTTTGCAATATTAGAAATAATTTAAGAAAAACTACCAGTTCTTTATGGGATCGATCTTGACTTACCCTACTATATGGATAGGTTAGTCAGGTATTTATTATATGATAGCATGAGACAGCCCCACCAAATTTTGGCACTGTTACCAAGAAGCTAGTATAGTATTTTTATTTCTTCTGTTATTTACATTTTAATTATTGTTAATCTTTATCACCTTCTCTTTTGTTTGCTTTAGTTTTCCATCTCATTCAAGCGAGAATTTCAACAGCAATGGCTCAGTACGATATCTTAAGAATGAGAGACAAGTAGCCAACCCCACATCTTTATTCTAGCAAGTAATGATGGATTAAGAACAAGCTAAGGTATGTGGTGGTCACTCATTTTTTATTTATCTTTTTAATCCATGTTTTGCATTTTAGGATGAACAATAAGTCTATGCACTTAGATGGTCCCATGACTAACAAGTATGGTATGATCCTTATGCCTTTACTTATAGTTTGAGGTGACAGGATCATCCTTATTTTAACATTCGGGCCTCCTGGTACATACCATTAATAAGGATTCCATTCTTCGCTAAGATGCTACTAAGATCAAACACATTTCTAGCTTATGCCTCTACCACCACCTCTGTCACCTCAAATGATGGGATGTCCTTAGGGAGATCTATTAGATATGTCATAGACCACCAAATAATAAAATACCTAACTAACTTACTATGTAGCGGGATAAGTTAGGGTCGATCGGAAGCTATTCCTAAGGTTTTTTTAAAAGAAATGAAAAGAAAAGAAAAAAAAACCCCTAGATACGAAGGACTTAAACTAGACAAAATGACAGTAATGAACACAAAGAGAAAGACAAGAAATAACAAATATGAAAGGTTGAGTGTAAGATATTTTTAGAATTTAAGACCTATAATTGATCATCGAAACATATAAATTGTGATTAGTCTAAGAGGCTAGCCTATAGACCTAAATAAGCTCTTGCTTCCTAAGTTCCTCCTCTTTTAGATGAATCCAACATGCTTTGAAAATATCCCTAACTACGTGACAATCTAGAAAAAGCTCTCTAGATTTAATGAGATAGTAGCATTAATACACTAAGGAGGTTCCAATCTTAGTTTTGATGATAACAAAATATAATTGTTACTAATGTTAAAGTTTATACCGTGATATTTAATAGGTTTATTTCAAGATCATTTCATTTAGAAAGGTTGAAGCTTGAAGGGAAAAGATGAAGTTAAAGGAAAAACAAGAGATATGCAAGCTACAAGACCTTAATTATGTTGTTTTTAATATGATTATAAGTTTTACTTATTATACAATTGATTTAGTGGCTCAATTTTTATCATGCATTGCATATAGTTTTTAAAAGTGGCATAAAGTTTCATGACATAGTTATTGGATCATTTTGATTATTCACATGGTCTCAAATTATATTTAAAATTTTGTTTTAAGTCTTATTCAATGTCTGGATAGTTAATAATTGCTTTAGTCATTTGTTTGTAATTTTAGAATTAAAATTCATTTGTTTTTAGCTCTTTTGTTGACATACCTCAAATCTTCCTAAATTTAAATTATCATCATTCAATCTGATTTTTTAGTACACAACTTATTTTTTATTGCTTCAAAATCATCATACACATTTTGCCTAAGGTCTTAAGAGTACGCTAGAATTTTATCTCATTTTTTAAGAACTCAAAATGTTGATTGAAGTTTTAATAAGAAAAATTACTCAAAACTATCTCTAGCTCTTTATTTCCTTTTTAGGAGTAAACATCTATTTTAGCTTCCAAATGGCCAGGACTCCAATTTAAATGTCTCAAGACCCTTCCTAACCTTCCATACAACATCTTTAAAAACTTTTAGTATTTTTTTAAGTCCTAGAAATAAGATTGAACTATAAAAATCATTTAAACCTCAAGGTTACCTCCTTCTTCATTATTTTAGTTTAATTTCATTCCTCTCCATCTTAATATATTTTTCTTTGTATGAATTCATTCTTTTCAGTTAGATTAAGTATTTAGAGCTTGAACTCACTCATAGCACAAAAGTGTTTCTATTTATTCTATTTCTGTTTGTTCTGTTCTAACTTTAATATTAATTCTTGATATCTTAATCTACTTCTAAAATTTTTTATTTTTATTTTTTAGAGTGTTCTAGAGTCTATTTAATTGTTATTTCAATTTTTGGAAGATTATTTCATAGGTTTTAAGTCTGTTCTCCCCAGATACACCGAAACTGTCCAAAATTTTCTCTTCTTATTTTCAACATGGTTCTTGATATTTTAATCTATTTATAAAATCATGAAATAATTATTTTCTATTTACTTAAGTTTCCTAAAGTGTTTTTAACTATTGTTTCAAATTTTTTGAAGATTATTTCTGTTGTTTTAAAATTATTTTCTAGATACACCAAAACTATCTCTAATTTTTCTACTCTTGTACTAATCTATTTTTTGATTAACTAGATCAATTTTTAGTTATGCTAACTTGTTGTGATTAGTTTAGTTATGATTTTAACATTATCAAAATATTTTTATTTTGATTTTTAGGCACTTATATTCTTTGTTTAGGCTCCAAATTTGTAGACTACTCTAAATTATCCAAATTTCATGCACTAGCTTTTATTCATATATTTGGGCATCTAAATCTAAATTGCTTACTTCCAAATTGTAGTTCTCTATTTTGTTTAAGTCCTCAGAAGAATTATTGACTATTTAACTAAATTTTTAGAGGCTTATTTAATTATTTGGAAGCATTTGTTATCATATTTATCAAAACTGTCTAGGTTTGGTTTATGTGATCTTTTAGATTTTGATTCATCAATCATACATGTTTTTAGTGCATCAAATCTTTCATATTAATATTTTTTAAGCTTGAAATAGTGTCGTTGATCATTCATATCATTTGTGAAAGCATTATAACCCTTAGTTTAATTGACATTTAAGTGAAACACGTCTTTAGGGTTTTTTGGTTGCTTGTAAAGGATTATTAAACTATTTGGTTGGTTGATGTTCTGAAGACTCATCTTTTCCATACGAAAATTTGTTGAAAGGATGCTCTTCATATTTAACAGAAGATTGTGTCTTGTAGATGATTCTCTTTACCTTAACAATATTTGACTTGTAAAGGTTACTCTTCATCCTTGAAGAAGATTGTAATTGGTTTTTATTTTCTAGTTAAATAAATATCGAACAAGTAGTTAGAGAGAAGATGTAGTATATCTTTAGGATAGGCAAACTTCAATAAAACTTGATATCTCTCTATTCCCTTTTTTCTTTTCTCATTGGCTGATTTGTGGTTTGGCCATTGGCTTAACTGGTATCAAATAACCTTTCACCTTGCATATCATATTAAATTGAATTGGCTTCTTGACAAGTTTAATTAATAAATAAAATTTTAATCACTTAATTCACCCCCCTCTTGAGTGCCTTTTAGGGCTTACATAATATTTATCTAAAGCCTCAAGCTAATTTAGTAAAAACCAAAACCAATGATTGCCTTTAATCTAGATCACAAATCTCAATTTATTCATGACAAAAACTTGGTTAATAACAACCAAATAACACATAGTTGGTAAAAAGGAACCCCATGTACATAATACCAAATGTCCAAGCCATTTCATGTAGTGCATGCATCATGTGAATACAGTCAAGAATATTTGAAGCACAAAAACAAAATTTTTTTTTAGAAATTTAGAGTATTTTATAAGAGAACACCTAATCTTTTTACACAAAATCAAACAAGTTGTCATTAATGATCCTGGTTACTCTACTAGGATAACCTTTTAAATCTTGTTTGAGAAGTCACCTAAATTTTTTATGCAAGGGTGAATATTCTATCGTGAACATCCCCTATTATTTGGTTAGATCACACTCTCAAATGGCTATTAACACCATTCATAATCGCAATCTTTTTATATATTTGAAGACAGCGGATTGAAAACATGCTCCTTATTCAATGAAGACACTTTTTTTTTATTTCAATTTAAACATAACATCCAAATCCAAATTCACTTGAAAAATCATATAAAATGATATCAAGAATTTAATATCATACAAAAGGGGTTACTAAACACATGTAAGCACTAGAAAAAAGAAAAATAAAAAGAAGGGCTAGAAATCATTTAAGAATCGATCATTGTTAACTAAATTGAAAGAATCAATTGCATTTAAATACCGCAATTAACTATAAACTAAAGATCAAGAACATTTTAAGTGAAAACATTCAAATCATAACCATTAGACTTAGAACAACTCAAGTTTCAAAAAATTTAAACTTGCCTCACTCCCCCACTTAAAGTAGACATTATCTCTAATGTCCTAAAATAAATAAAAATACAGATATAAGGATGGAAACAAAAGTACTCCCCTGGATCAAAGAGGCCATATTAAGCTTGAAACCGAAGATCACAACTTCCTTCTTGCCTTCCTACAAGCTGAACAAATAAAAAGAAAATATTGCACTCAATTGAAAAAAAATCAAAACTTAAGTAGAAAAGACACAAAAATGAAAGGATATGGTAAGAGTGCCTCCTAAAATGTGTTTGTTTAGGGAACTAGCTTGACCCTTGGGTGTTCGTACCTCAACTCACATATAAAGGAACTGTAAATGCCATATGTGAATGGCATTAATGAGTGAATGAGCCAATTATATACACCTTTAAAACTGGCTCATAATTGTCTTGAAATCGTCTATCCTCCAAGATGTTAAACTTGATAACTTGCCCATTGCACACTATCATTAAATCCTCCTTATTGACATTAATAACGATAAGGGATGTATTAAAAATAGTCTTCCAAAAAGAATGGAAGACTCTTCATCATGCATGTACACCACATAGAAGTTATAGGGATCACAAGATCTTAAACCTACACCAAGACATCCTCAAAGACCCCCTTAGAGTTAATGTTAGAGTCATTGGCCAATCCAAAAAACACACGTAGTTTTTAAAATACCTAAATTAAGAGCATTAAAAATAGATTATGGCATTATGTTCACCAAAGCTCCTAAGTCTAGCAGGCACTAATCATATCTCGTGACATTTATTATGCAGGGTATAGAAAAGATACCAAGATTGCCATGTTTGAGTGGTATCTTTCTTAGTAGAATTGTTGATACTTCTATCCCCACACTTGTCTTTGCCTTATCCTTCTTCTTCTTCTTCTTTTACATGCTCCACTCCTTCACAAACTACTCAGTAGCTTCTAGTAAAGGTCCAGTTACCTTTACCCTATAGAAAATGTTTAAGATCACTTACTCCTTTTCCTTTTTCTCCTTTTACTTCTTCTTTTTCAACCCTTACCCCCTTCTCCTCTGGCTTTTCTTCCTACTTTGCTCGATTTTATTTTCTTGTCAACCTGCTAGGAAAAGAAACTTGAACTTGGTTAGCAATAACATAGGTTAGACCACATACTGTAGGAGGTGTTGAAGCCTCCTTGTTTTCTTACAATTTGTTTTTGTCCCACTACCCTTTCTCTACTTACCAAGCACTCTTTATGAAGATGGAAAACACTTTCTCTCTTGGATTTTTCTCTAGTTGACTTAGAAGTCAGTTAGAAACTTGGGTTTATAGCTTGCCCATGGTTTCTACTAAATGGCTCATTTGGGTCTCCAAATGCTTCATGCGACTCCTCATCTTCTATTGGAACTGAAAAGTAATAGTAGAATTTTTTTTTTCACTATCTAATTTAAAGAAGTACGTTTAACTTATAATGGTGGAGGTGGAGGAGGCCATGATAGTTGTTATTGGAATCGAGGTGGAGAGTTATATCCATGTGGCTACGGCATGAAGAGAAATATAAAATTGACACCACTTCCTTGCTAATTGCCCCCATAATGTAAGTTTGGATGATTTTTCCACCTCGAATTGTACGTAGGGGCATAAGGATCATATCCTCACTATTGCCTATGGGGGTGCTTTAATAGCATACTCCTATTGTTCATCCTTATAAAGCAGGGCATGAATCAGTTAAATAAACAGATAATGAACAAATTTCACATACCTTAACCTTCCACTTTCCAATAATGGCTTACTCTACCAAGGATATAAGGGTTGTGACTTGCTAGTCCAATCTCAAGACAGCAACATCCTTTGGTTTTGGTGTACAGGTTGGGATGTTATTCCTATTACCCTAGTATTACGAGTTGGATGGCATGGTTGCTATTAACCTCTTTACAATAGCTGGTGTCTTATCGACTAATGTCTCTCTACTAGCTTCATCTATCATATCCTTATTCATATGCATTAGTCCTTCATAAAAAAATTGAATAAGAAGTTATTCACTTATTTGTTGATTTAGGCAACTGTTGCACAGCTTCTTGAAATGGTTCCAGTACTAAGGAAGTGACTCTCCTTCTTCTTGTTGAAAGTTGTAAATTTCATTATGGATGTTTGTTTCCATTCACATTAAGAAGTACCTATCAAGGAATACTTACTACATCTAGTCTTTAGTGGTAACCAAACTAGGTAGATCATAGAGCCATTCCTTAGCTGCATCTATCAATGTAAAAGGAAAGGCTTTCAACTTCAGCTGATCTACCATAACATCAATAGGCTTTATCCCCGAACATGCGATGTAGAACTCCATGAGAAATTTTTTGGGTCGGTGATATAGCCAGATCCTAAGGAGCTGTGATCCCTAAAATCTATAAAAATAGGTAAAGAATGAATTAGACCAGGTTTAATTTCAAATTTTGATCTATTGTAAGGATAATTAATTCAAAGAAGATTAGGGTTAAAGGTAGGAGACACAAGTTCCGTTAATATGCACTAATACTGCTCCATATTTCAGCTCTTATTTCCAAATTTGTCAAAGTATATTGCCTAAGTTGCATGTTTTGTGTGCTTTGATGAATAAGTGTGACTGATTCATTTTTTAGCTAAGGATTGATGTTTTAATTATTTAAGAAATCTTGAATGCATGTTTAGAGGTTTGATTTTTTTGTTTATTGAAGGGGTTGAATGTTCGAATTTTAAGTTGGCCACTTAAGATTAGTGTAAAAGATGATCTAAGACTTGAGAAATCAACTTAGGTTGTTAGAAAAACAATAAACAACACAAATCAATCAATGAATGACCAAAATTTTATTGTTTGTGAGAGTTAGAATTCTAAGATTAATTGTAGAAAAGTCACCTTCTTTATTTTAAAGCCCATTAACTTAATTTAATGCGTGACCATACTTTAAATTAAGATTAACAAAGAAAAGACATAAACCGCCTTAGCCATGGCTTTGTCTTGAATTTGTGAAGGAACATTAAATCAGTTCTTATAATTGTTAAAAGCTCAATTAAATCATTAATAACCTAATCCTTAGCTATTTTCCATAGTTTAGCAAATTTTGGAAGAAAGTTTTAAGTCATTTTTCAAGTGTTTGAGCCAAGTTAAGTTAGTTTAGCATTTTGCATCTTTTTAATCACTTAATTTCAATTTCCTAGATAATTGTATTCTAATTAACCTAGTATTTATAATCTGTCCCTGTAGGATCAATATTTGAAGTCTTAAAAATACTCCATTATATTACTTGTTCAATAGGTACACTTGTCTTTCATGTTTGTTAAATCAAAGTAAAAATTGTTCAAAATTCTAAGCCATCTAACCAACACAACGAATTTAAAAATATTTGTAAAAATGCACGATGTCTAAATTCAAGGATTTCAATGCATTATGAAACTTCCAAACTTTTTTCAAAAACTAATGGATGCAATTCATAAAAATTTTAAGTAAATAATTTTGTAAAAGAAAGGAATCCTCCATCTTTAAGAAACTTATAAACTTACCCTTAACGAAAGTAATGTCTTTGAAAAATATGTAGATACAATTGTTAAAATACATGAGAGGGATTAAAATTTTGAAAAGTAATGATTGAATGTATGCCAAAAAAATAATTTTACATGCTTATTAGTGCGGAAACAATTCATGGAATCTATAAAGCATTTGACCATCTAAGAAGCACTCAAAATAAACATATTTTATCAAATCATAATTTACCTAAACAAGCAAAATATAATTATGTAAGAATTTTATGAAGAAAAGACTCTTCAACAAATTAAAAGATACTTAATGAAATCAATAAACTTCAAAGTCATATTCATGCTACTAATCACGGTTTCTAATGTAAAAACATGTCAAGAGTTAGGAACATTCAATTAAGCACTTAGAAAAAATTAATTCTTATATACAAAAATTAAAAGTTCCAAAAAAAAATTTCACGATTCAGAGGGAGAAATACTCATAAATTGGAAGAAATGGGAATTAGCAGATTTTAAAAAATAAATCTAAAATAGTGATGTACAAAAAATTTAAACCTGAGACTCTACTTAAAAATATTTTGGTTGACCAACTTACCTCTTTCGTTTAATTGATGCGCTTTGTTCAATTGACCGAACTTATATACTGGTGCATATAGAGTACGCACAAAACAAATAAAATGTAGAACCACCAGAAAAAGTAAAATAATCCAACAAGTTTTATTTTCACAAATTACAAATATTCAATTAAAAAAACAAGTATTCAAAATTTCAAATAACATTTAAAATAAACAGCCATGCAATTTTAAGTTCAAGGAGTACCTCCCTTTTAGGTTTATCACCAATTTTCTTCCTTAGTTCAACAATTTATGTTGGTGATTTTTCCTTTTCTTTTATGCTCTTGGAGAAGCCTTTTAAAACCCATAAAGAAAATTTAATGAATCTTTGGTGCCTATATTATTTTGGTTCCTTCAAAGTTAGTTTCATATCGATCTCATCCGTTAGACGAAACATTCATGTGTCTTAACCGATAAAAACACAATTGATGTGTATGCCTAAAACGTAAACAATTATGATAAACCAAAGGTGTTTGTGTCCTATGCGCATTTCCATGAACCTACTTTGGTCTAGATCTATTAAAAATTCTAAATGAATAATAATAAGGTCTCATATTGTTCCTATTTGCATTTATAGATCTAAAAATTCTTTTTTTATGGAATTCTTGTCTATAATATGCATGATACATATTTCATGGCTTATGATGAGTACAATAAACATTTCTAGAAACATTAATATAAGCATGAGAAGCATATGAAGTAAAAGGCATGTATACATCATTTTGATGATACACATTAATAAAGAAATTATGTCTCTTTTTAAGCATATGCACATTCTTTCTATATGATGATCTCGATGCATACAAGACTACATAATGATTCTTTGTACGATGAGAGTTATATGATGAAGGCCTAGAAATATTTTTAATGTATGGCCTAAGTTCTTCTTCCTCTAAATTCTTTCCTTTAACAAATTTCTCGATACTAATGGAAGATCTATTGTCTCTAACATAACTAAGAGCATGTTTATCATTTTCACACTTCTAACCATTTAACATTTTTTTTAAATTTCTCATTTCTCTTTTGTAAATTTAGTAGGAGAATCTTTAAGGGAATCTACCTCTAATCTAAGATATTTATTTTCTTTTATCAAACTATAATGGTCAATATCAATTTCAATTGTTTCTTTAAAGAGCTATTTTATTTTACCAATTTTTGCATTTCACATTCAATGTCATTCTTTGATTTTATCAAGTTATGCATGTCATCTTCTAATTTTTCATCTGCTATCTTGTATACATCTAATGATTTCAATGTTTTTTTATTCCTAATGTTGAAGTCCTTTCTACTTTTAAGTACAAAATTCAAATATTCTAGTAATTTATTATAAGACATATCTTTTTCACAATCCTCATTCTTATGAACACTTGAACAAGTAGATAAGTCATCAAAAATATCACGAGTTTTAGAACAACTAGCTATATCATTACAAGATATATCAATTTGTACCTCTGCTAATGCCATATGGTGTAGATTAGAACATCTAACTACATTGGTGAAGTTAAAAAAGGTATGCATAAAATATCCTCATGATATCTAAACCATGAGTTTTAGAATATTCTTTAGGAGTCTCCATCCTTATTTCTTTCTTAGTAGATCCAAACATCTCCTTATGGTTTATATCTTCATACAAATTTTCTAACCTACATCATATGGAATTATAGAAGGCACAAATTGAAACTTTATCAAGAATATTGTTACCTAATGCATAACATAAAATATTTAAAGCTTGAATATTCAAAAAAACTAATTCCTTATCCTTTTCATCCCATTCTTCTTCATCCTTAGGAACTAATTTTCCATTTATTGAAATTGTTGGGACATGAGGACCTATTGTAATTGCAATTCACAAATAAAGAATATTAACTCTTATGAACATTTTTATTTTCTTTTTATGAACCAAAAAGTATTCTTCACTAAATATAAGGGGTACATAAGTATGTCCACCATAAAGTGCCATTTATCTTTATTCACTAATTCATTAAAATTATACCAATGTTAGACCTAGGCTCCAATACCAATTGTTAGCCCTATATGGCACCTAAGAGGGGAGTGAATTAGGTATTAACAATTTCTTCTAACTTATTTAACCTAATTTTTTACCAATTTTTTTAAACGCAAAAACTAAGTAACAATTCTAATTTTTCGAATTAAACAATAACAATAAAATATAAATAAATATAAAATAAATTCATAAAAATAAAAGAGTAAGGGAAGAGAGACACAAACGATTTATTCTAGTTCGGAGTAATAAACTTGCCCCTACATCTAGTCCCCAACATTACTATTGAAAATTTCACACTATTGTATCAAAAACAAATACAACATTAGCAATACAATCATTTTTCAAGGTTCAATGACAACCTTTCACTTTTCTTTTCAATGCTAAGGAATATCCTATCACTCCTCTTTCTAAGGTTAAACGATAACCTCACAACACTCTTTTTTCTCAACGCTTAAGA
>JAOXYD010052521.1:0-13279 GCA_028565735.1 Pinacopodium congolense
GAATATTTTCAAATATATTAAAATTTTATAATTTTATTATTTTAAAATTTTAAAATATTTTAGAATTTTAACATTAAAATATAATTTTTATAATTAATAAAAAATAAAAAATAAAAATTCATCATGAGAATCGAACCTATAACCTATTGAAAGATTTTAAATATTTAAAATTTTTTATAATTTTGTTATTGAAAGGGATAAAAAGATTTTAAAATTAAAAATAAAATATCTGCTATGAAATTTTAATTAGAATTAATTAAAAAATCCCATGACCTATTGAAAATTGCCAACGCCATTAACCAATACTTATCTAATTTGTAGAACTTAGATAATTTATTCTAGAAGACGAATAAGTTGATCATTGATTTTTATTACATTTGTAGAACTTAGATAATTTAAATTGCATTCAAAATGATTTTTATTACAAATATCAACCAAACATATTTTCATTTTTCTTCATAAGAAAAACATAAACACAAAAATAAGAAATAAAAATAAAAATAAAAAATAAAAACGAAAAAACAGAAGTGCTACCAAACGGCCCCTTAGTAATCAGGTTTCTTTCCTCCAAGGATTTTGCTTTCAAATTCCTTGAATAGGTAATGATTTTAGTTTGACTTTACACACTGAACATTTGACTTCACCTATTTAATTTTGTTTTTGTTTTGAAAGTCAAAATTCTTCATTTTCATAGATTCATAAAGGTTAGAACTGCATTTTGAATGTTTGTAATCAAGGACTCTCTAGAAAGTATAAATTATTTGCTTATTATACTATTAAAAGTGCTTTGAATTTAAAATTTATCAATTGATTTCAGCCATATCATTTAGTTGGAAGACATAACTATAAGAATATGTCATTTATTTATTTTTTTGATAATCCATGGTTGACTAAATCAAACTAATTCACAATGCAATGGACCACACTTATGTTTTTCCTCCTATTATTAGCTTTGTATCCATACGTCTATAGATGGGTGATCTGTCAAATTACTAACAATTTTAAAATTATAACTTTCTTGCAGGCGACTTTCTATGCATTACAGAGTTTATGCTTACCATTCTAATTATGAAGAATACATATGGTGATACCTTTTACAAAATGTTTCATATTGGCAGTAATACTTGTTCTGTTGTTTCTTAAATGCTATCAGAGTAAGAAACCAAAGCTTGGGAAGTAAAACCTGTCAGAATTCATGAAACTATGCAATAAGTCAACAAAAATGATTTTGTTTTGTTTTTATTTTTGTTTTGTTCTTCATGAATGATATGTAGTTGTTGACTTTCTTTGTTTTATAAGGCAACGAATATAGACATCGTTGTTCATTTGTTTTGTTGTTAAATTTTTTAGTATTTGTAGGCTAAAATTGAACTATAAATAGGTTAGAGTTGTAGCATATCAATATATAGAGTAGAGAGAGCACGAAGAAAGTTAGAGAGAGTGAAGAAATAAAACTAAAAACAAAAAAAATTGTGTGAGAGGTGTTGGCCTACCAAGATCAAAATGTATTTTGGTCTTGAAGTCATTTTGGTGTATACTTTGGTCTGATATTTTCTATACCCTCTTATTATTATTTGTGGTTATTTTCCCTATTTATTGAGTAGAGAGGACTGGTTATTGTATTCATTATTTTTTTATAGTAGAAGTTTTATTGGCTTGCACCCGTGGTTTTTACTCCTCAATTTTGAGATGGTTTTCCACGTTAAAATTTTCAGTTTCTTGTGGGATAAATTTTTCCAGATATAACTATTCTTTTGTGATTAAATTATTTTTTATGCACACCATATGTGAAATTTTTTTAGAGAATTATTTTTACCATTCTGCTACAATAATATTATTCTTGTCGTTATTCTTCCTACAACTGGTATTAGAACTATTTTCAGTTAATTACTTGGCTTATCTATGAAGGGAAAGTTCAACAAAATCACAAGTTTGAATGACACAAATCACCACATATAGAGAAACAAGATGGAAGATCTCCTCTTTGTGATGAAATTGCATCTACTGGTATTTGCTACCCAAAAATCGAAAGATAAATTCAATGAAGAGTGGGTTTTTAGCATGAGCAGGTAAGCGATTTTATTAGGCAATTTGTTAAGGATAATGTATACAATCATATTTATAGTGAGATGCATGATAGAAATTTATGGAATAAGCTTAAGGAATTATATGCATCAAAGACTGGTAACAATTAATTATTTTATCTGACAAAGTTAATATAGTTGAAATATAAAGAAGGAAGTTCTGTTGCGGATAACTTAAACGAATTTCAAGGGATTATGGATCAGTTATCAAGTATAGGTGACAGTTTTGATAATGAAGTTCTTGCACTTAAGGTATTTGCATCATTGCCTGACTCTTGGGAAACATTAAAAATTTCATTGACTAATTCTGTTCCTAATGATGTGGTAGCTATAAAGTTAGTTAAAAGTGGTATCCTAAATGAAGAGATGAGACGCAGGTCACAAAGTTCTACCTCTTCGCAATCAGATGTTCTGGTTATAACTATTTGGGGGAGATATCATAGTAGATTTTCAAAAGGCAATGATAGGAGCAAAAGTAGAGATAAGTCCAACAGATATGCTAATATTAAATTCTACCATTATCACAAAAGGGGCATATTAAGAAGTTTTGCAGAAAATAGAAAAGAAACAGGGAGAATGACAAAAAGTGAAGTGATGATAGTGATGATAACAATGATGAGAAAGTGACCATTACAACTGAACAAGATTTCCTTGTTCTCTACGATATTGATTCCGCCAGCTTGGTAAATCATGAAATCAGTTGGGTGATTGATAACGGTGCCTCTATACATGATCAACCTGAAAGGATTTTTTCATGTTTTACACTCTTAGTGATTTTAAAATTGTCAAAATGGGTAACGATGGTAATTCTAACATTATTGGTTTTGGTGATGTTTATTTGGAGATCAACTGTGGTGCTAGGTTACTCTTAAAAATGTGAAGCATATTCCTGACATCATGCTTAATTTAATCTCTACTAGTAAACTTGATGAAGAAGGATATTGCAATACCTTTCAGAATGGCCAATGAAAGTTGATGAATGGATTTCTTGTAGTAGTTCAAGGTGAGAAGTTGTCTACAATTTATTTGATGCAGGCTAAAATCTCCAAAGACATGGTTAATGTAATGGAAAATGATGCTAAAGTAAAGATATAGCACAAGAGGCTTGATCATATGAGTGAGAAAGCTATGTTGATATTGGATAAGAAAAAGAACTTGACTGAGTTGAACAGTGTGCATTTGAAGAGAAGTGCTCATTGTCTAGCTGGAAAGCCACATAGAGTTTCCTTTTAGAGATCTGCAGATCTATATAAGAAACCTGAGGTATTACAGTTAATACATTCTTATATATGTGGTCCATTTAAGACTATGTCACTTGGTGGTTCCCATTATTTTGTTACATTTATTAATGATTATTCGAGGAAACTGTGAGTTTATCCTTTGAAACACAAAAATCAGTTTTTAGATGTATGTAAGCAGTTTTAGGCCCTAGTTGAGAGAGAAACCGAGAAGAAGATAAAATGTCTCAAGTCAAACAATAGGGGCGAGTACATTGGACTGCTTGAAAGATATTGTAAAGAACTGGGTATTCGACATAAGATGACTCCACCTAAGACACCTCAGTTGAATGGTATAGCTGAAAGGATGAATATGACACTTATAGAGAGGGTCCGATGTTTGCTTTCACATGCAAAGTTGCCAAAGTCATTTCGAGCCGAAGCATTGAATACTGTGGTACATGTATTAAACCTTTCTCCATGTGTTCCTTTGGATTTTGATGTTCTAAAAAGGGTATGGTATAGAAAATATGTGTCTTATGATCATTTACAAATATTTAGATGTAAGGCATTCGTGCATATTCCTAGCAATGAAAGGTCGAAACTTGATTTTAAGACACAACAATATGTATTTGTTAGCTATAGTTTAGATGCATTTGGTTGAGAAGAAACTTGTAAGGAGTCGAGATGCAGTTTTTGTAGAGAACAAGACCATAATAAATATGAATAAAGTTAAGAAAACGGGTCTTCCAACCAGTGTTGATTCTAAGATAGTGCCTGAGAGAGTTGAGGATCAGACTGAACAACCAAAAGTTGAAAATGCTCCCACACAGATAGATTTTGGTGATGATAATGAGCTTCCAGCTCCTGAAGATTAAGTTCTGTTTTAACTGCGAAGAAATTCTAGAGGTAGACATCATTCTACTTAGTATTCTTCTGATACTTATGAATTGAATTTGAGAGATAGTGGAGAACTAGAAAGTTATAATGAAGTTATGAGTGATGATCATAAGAAAGAGTGGATTGAAGCTATGCGAGATGAGATGAAGTCCTTGCATGAAAATCATACTTTTGAGTTGGTGAAACTACCTAAAGGAAAATAAGGGTATACAGAATTAAGCCTGAAGAACACTCTTCACAATCATGATACAAAGCTAGACTATTTGTCAAATGATTTAGTCAAAAGAAAGGTTTTGATTTTGATGAAATATTTTCTCCTGTTGTTAAGATGTCTTCCATTCGTATTATATTTAGTTTAGAAGTCAGCCTTGATTTGAAAGTTGAGCAAATGGATGTGAAAACAACATTCTTACATGGCGATCTAAGGGAAGAGATCTACATGGAGTAACCAGAGGGTTTTAAGGTAAAAGGGAAAGAGGACTATATTTGCAAGTTAAGAAAGAGCTTATATGGTTTAAAATAAGCACGAAGACAATGGTATAAAAAGTTTGAGTCAGTTATGGGAGAGCAAGGCTATGAAAAGACTACTTCAGACCATTACTTATTTTACCAAAAATTCTCTGATGATGATTTTTTCATTCTTTTATTATATGTTGATGACATATTGATTATTGGTAAGAATACTTCTAAGATTGATTGTTTGAAGAAGCAGTTGAGTAAGTCTTTTATCATGAAAGACTTAGGGCCAGTAAAGCAAATCTTTGGTATATGAATTATTCAAGATAGGAAAGCGAAGAAGCTATGATTATTTCAAGAGAAGTACATTAAGAAGGTGCTTTAGAGATTCAACATGGACAATACTAAAGCGATTAGTTCCCCTCTTTCTAATCACTTTAGATTGAGTACTAATCAAAGCCATTCTACTGATGAAGAGAAGGTAAGTATGCAGTGAGTTCCTTATTTTTCAACGGTTGGTAGTTTGATGTATGTTATGGTATATACCAGACCAGATATTCTCATGTCATTGGTGTTGTTAGTAGGTTCCTTTCTAATCCTGGTAAGGAAAATTGGGATGCTGTTAAATGGATATTCAGGTATCCACGTGGGACTTCTAGATTATGTTTGTGTTTTGGCATTGATAAGCTTATACTAGTTGGTTATATAAATGCATATATGACTGGTGATCTTGATTCTAGGAAGTCTACTTCGAGTTATTTGATATTATTTGCAAGGGGATCAGTATCATAGCAATCGAAATTACAGAAATGTGTTGTACTTTCTACCACAAAAGCTGGGTTTATTGCAGCAACCGAAGCTTATAAAGAGTTATTGTGGATGAAGAAATTTCTAAAGGAACTTAGTTTTGAACAAGAGGGTTATGTACTATTTTGTGATAGTCAAAGCGCTATTCATCTTGGTAAGAATTCTTCTTTCCATTAGAGACAAAGTATATTGGTGTGAGATATCATTGGATAAGAGACGTGTTAAAATCTAAATAGTTACAGCTTGAGAAGATCCATACTGATGATAACGGTTCAGATATACTAAAAAATTTTTACCAAAAGAAAAGCTTGAGGCTTGTCATTCGACTGCAGGAATGACAATTTCTTCCATATTGAAGTGGGGGGGGGGGGAGAGTTTGTCAAAATTCAAATCACTATGCAACAAGTCAACAAAAGTGGCTTTGTTTTTCTTTTATATTTGTTTTGTTTTCCATGAATGATATGTGTAGTTGTTAGCTTTCTTTATTTTATAAGGCACCGATTGTAGGCATCGTTGTTCATTTATTTTTTTGTTAAATCTTTCAACATTTGCATGTTGAAATTGAACTATAAATAGGCTAGATTTGTACCAGATGAATATAGAAAGCAAAGAGAGCACGAAGAAAGCTGGAGAGAGTGAAGAAATAAAACCAAAAACAAAACAAATTGTGTGAGAGGTGTTGGCCTATCAAGATCAAAGTATATTTTGGCCCTGAAGTCTTTTTGGTGTATATCTTGGTCTGATATTTTTCCATACCCTCTTATTATTATTTTGTGGTTATTGCCCATATTTATTGAACAGGGAGGACTGATTATTGTACCCCTATTATTTTTCATAGTATAAGTTTTATTGGCTTGCGCCTGTGATTTTTACTCCTCAATTTTGAAGTGGTTTTTCAAGTTAAAAATTATGATGTCTTATGTGATTAATTTTTTTGGATATTATTGTGCTTTTACATTTAAATTTTTTTAGGCCCACCTTACGTGAAATTTTTCGGGTGAATTATTTTTATCATTCTACTGCAATAATATTATTCTTGTCATTATTCTTCCAACAAAACCCTATAACGTAGAGGATGTTGATCGACATTGAAAAGGACTATGAAACATATAGACCAAGGTGGTTGATATTAAGTTTCCTCTTCCATATAGACTAAAACATTTTCTCTGGTATTTATCTCATATGCATTAGAATAGATACCTCAACAAGAATCTTCTTGGATGAAATTAATTGAGGATCTTGTAGAATTTAAAGGTAAATGGAGTTTCCATCCCCTGATTTTATATGTAAATATTCATGTAGTACTAGAAAGCTTCTGTCATTGAAAAGTAAAGAACGGACTTTGAAGACTGTTAAAGCTTTATGGAGATGTTATAAGTTTAAGATGAAGCTAAAGCATTTTAAAAAATATACAACAGATGTAGAAAGAACGGCCAATCGTTCCAACTACATAAGTAAAGAAGTCTTTGAGGAACTCATTATTTATTGGAACCACGCAGATGCAAAGGTATGACAATTATTAGTACTTTTTGCAAAGATTTTCATAATATCTAATTAGTGTAGCAAATTACTAAAACAAATATTCAAACCAAAAAGCACCAAACTAAAATGCACACATAGTTTATTACACATGAATTGGAAGAAGAGATGAATAAGAAAATAGAAATTGAAGTAGAGAATGAGAAAGGAATTAGAATAAGAGAAAGTTGAATGTTTGAAAATGAAAAAGCATCTAGAACAAGATAAAGTGGATAGGGAAAGAATGATGCAAAAAACGTTTTATTTCATTCAATCTCAGCTTAGGTAGACTAACGCCACAAACATCGACATGTTACATAAATTGAGTATACTTAGTCAATCAAGAAAAGAATATCAATATGAAGAACGTATTGGTATTAATAAAATCAATTACTAATAGTACAGAACTAATATAATTAAATTCAAATAAAATAGATATTAATTTTATACTTTATATCTTATTAGAATATTATATAAAGAAATACTTTAATTATTAAAAAAATTATGTACAAAAAGGTTTATTTAAAACTTCTTTCACATATTTAATATTTGGATAATCATGATGTGCACTAAATTTGATATATGAATATAAATAATTTATTATAAAATTAAAATAAATTTAAAAAGATATTTATCTATTCCTAAATGTAATTTAGGATTATAATTTATATTTATTACTATTATATTAAAAAACTTAATGAGTCATATACCAAAAACAGTTGAAGAGATTTTTAAAAAAATAATTTAATCAATTTGAACTAAACTGCAAAATTTAAGAAACTTTAAAATTAAATATTATATGTTTAATAAATAAAGATCAATACTATATATTTAATAAATAAAGACCAATATTATATATTAGATCTTATTTAAACTTAATTAGTATTTATTTAGAATTAGCTTTAATTTTATTAGAGTTTAATTAAGTTGAAATTATATTTTAATTAAATTATTGAAATGCATAAACTCTTATTATAAATAGGTTTAAGGTTTAACGCTTCTTATTTACCCCTTTTTACACCACTTACAGAGTTATCTCAATCTCTTTAAATGCTATTGGAGGCGTACATGTTGTCGAAAAGGAGACGTATACTGTAAATTTATTTTTTATTATAGGATTAATATTATGGGTAGTTCTTGTAATTTTTTAAATTATCAATTTAGTTCTTATAGTTTGAAAATTATCATTTTAATTTTTAAATTTTTTTTAATTATTAGTCCTTTATCAAATTTTACTGATGTAATATGAATACATGTCAAAAATTTATTGGTACATATAAAAATTTTTTGATAAATAACTAATAATTGAAAAAAAATTTAAAAATTAAAATAATAATTTTTAAACTATAAAAATTAAATTAATAATTTAAAAAACTACATGAACTACTCGTAATATTAACCGTTTATTATACCATGAGTTAATCATATTATAAAATTAAAATGTTATTGGTTCACACAGTAAAGGTTAATCCACGAAAGGTCATACGATAAAGGTAAGATAACAAGTGATATTTCAAGAACCAAGGTGCTTTCACGTCTTCACCAACCACATAACCGAAGCAAAAAAGGGTTCTTTCGCCGACTACATCGATTAGTCAAGTTTGTGCCTTGCGGGGGATAGCCTTTTGAGGATTTGTTCAAGGTGGTGGGAGGTTTCCGCCGGATGTGCCTCCATTCTAGGTCTCTCCGGCAACACCCACCGGCCTTCAGCGTTCCTGATCATCCCTTTGTTTTCGTCTTGTCGCCAATTCGGTGGCACGTCGTAATCACTCTTCAAGAAGTCACAACTCTTGTTAACAAGCGCAATATCTCTCTTCGTCACAAGACAAAACTTTCGACCGTTACCATGATAACCATCGACCAAGTGTAGATGTGCCTCAAGATTGTGTGCACAACCAAAATCATTTGTTCGTTTTAGAAATGGACTGTGTGTGTGATCCAACGCTAACTCAACACCCACATGAGCATAGCTCCATGGAAATGATATAGTCTCTTCCATATACTTTTGAAACTGAAACTTCTCGTTGGTGATAATTCCTGGAACCGTTGGTACCTTGTCGTGGACATTGATTACTCTTAGCACCTTTACACCCAGCTCGTCGCAACGTTCTTTGAACTTCAGATTCCCAACTCGAGGACCTGCAAAAGAGTAGACTGTTATAGGAACTTTCTTCCTTGAATACTCATCATCATCATCATTATCACTGTCGTCCACGTGGTTCAGTCTCATCTCAGCAATGTCATAAGCACTCAATATAGCTAAAGCAGCACCGAGACTGTGTCCTGTCACTGTAATGCTAATCTTTTCGCCTCTGTAATAATCAAGAAGGCGTTTGATTTCAGCTAAGACCTGTTCGCGAGCTGAGAATGTGCAATACTTGCAGGAACCTTCTTTTCTGGTGTACAAGTCGTAGAAGCCCGACTCGACTTTGATGGAGGGATCGTTGGTAAAGTTTGCAGAGCAGAGAATGTCTTTGAGATCATAAATCCACTCAAGATATGTAACTGTGCCTCTCCATGCGATGACTATATCTCGCCGGCCGAGCCGATTGATCTCTTCCTCGTCGATGGTGACTGCTACGTAGCCCATCCAGTTGGCGTGGATGCTCCAAACACTGCTTAGTTTTGATTTTTGAAAGAAATTTGGTAGGTTGATGTTAGAAGTTGCATACAGGTACCTGGTTATTTGATAGCCATGACCGTGCATGTCAAGCTTATCAAAGAAATGAGCTCCGTGGTATTTGCATGTCCCACAGTACTTAGAGTGCGGATCGAAGTCGAAAGAATCGTAGCAGGCTTGTGCAAACTCTCCATAGCGAATGATTTCTTTGCGAAGATGGGAGCTCAGCGGTTCGAGCAATCCGTCCCAATTGTGGCAACCTTGAATCTCCTGCCAAATTTCGCTCAGAGTCCTTTCTTCTTCCGCCTGAAAATCTTCTAGGGGTTCTTGTAGTCCATGAGGAGTTAAACTTGAGACCGAGCATTTGATGCAAGTTTTGTGGTTTGGTGAAATCGTTTTGCTTGGAAAGACTTGAAGTACAGGATTATTGAGGCCGCAACATGGAAAGAGACCATGGAAAGAAGGTGACACAGTGATTTTTGTTGTGTTGAAAGGAAAAAGCATAGAAGCCATTATTATCGGCTCTTCACCTTTGTTTCCGGCTTTTAACCTTCCAAGTATATGCTCTTTGGCTTGGTTGCTCTATGGCTAGATATTATTAGCAAGCAGTAAAGAGTGGGAAGCAGCTGTGCTTTATAAATTGATGGTCGGTTTGGTCAATTTACAGACGCAGAGGGAGAAACTTATTTGGAGGGTGACAAACTTTACAGGAATGATGATGGTAGGACCCATAATGAAAAAGTAAAACGGAAGAAGGTAATGACGGCCACAACTTTCTCCTAAATTAGCCACTACATAGAAGAGACCTGATTTTGAGGTTTTTGATGACTTATGAATAAAACAATAATTTAGTGGTGATAAAAAAAGAGTTTGGAAATTAAGCATCAAAGTCGAAAGGCATACTAGTCTGATTGATAAGTAGGTAAATGGAGGTATCTGGATATTGTCAAGTTTTTGGCTGCGTGTGGCACCGGGGGGCTCAATCAAGTACTTTCTAATTTGGTTTAAAGGAATGAGGCTTCTTGTCGTCACCCACCGCCATTATTTTCGCAACCTTAACCTGGAAGTGGCAGCTGTTATCATGGTTTGAATACACTTACCTGTTTTTAACAAGGATACAACTTGGAGTGTTCAAATCGTTAGGCTGTAATATTCTTTCCTAAATAGAAATTAATTAGGTAAAAACCCATTCTGAAAACAATCTTATTTAAACTAACGGTCAAACCACAGTTTGAGGGTTAAAAATAGCTTCTATAGAGAGTCTTGATCTCCTAAGTAGTAAAACCTTTCTTAATACAACTGGGTGATCTCTTATAGCTGTTACTTATGAAATTACTCATATATTTTTATATATCTAAATAAATACTACACGAATACCCATAAGGATCATGGTGGCTATAAAAGGCCACAAGTTAAGGCTGAAAAAGTTTTCTGAACTTTGTTTTGCCTCTTCAGTTGAGTTGAGGTTTCATTGAAATGGTACCACTATAACCCACTAAGTAATGAACTGGAGTGCTGGGGGGGACCACTGGCCATTTGACTGGGAGCACTACGGCTGGATATCAAATGGAGCGTATGCTATTCAACTCATATTTGGTACTATAAATAAATAATAAAAAAGAAAATATTTAAGAGTTATTATTTTGACGGCTTTCATGTTATTATAATTAATATTAGTTGAAATATTAATAAATAATTTATAGAATATATGAATAATTTCAATAATAATCACAAGGATTAATAAAATAAAAGAAATGTAATCTAGTCTTATATGAAAAAAATAAATATGCAACCATTCTAGCAAAGCTTAAAAAAATTAAACTTGCAAAAAATTTGAGTTTTAAATATAAATATAATCATATTATACAGTTAAAAAAAATTCAAATTTCCAAAAGGAGTTGCCGAGTTTCAAGGGCCTTATAAGTGGTATTTAGGCGACTTAATTCTTTTACAGTTTTTACAATCCTATCCTGACGAATTTTGAAGGAAGAATTTTGGTTTTTCAAACACACTTGACTTGTTACATAATATCGATAATTACTTTTATCATAAGTAAAATTGAGCACCTAACCCTCTGAAGCATGCATGGTTCGAAGACATGAAGAATTGGATATCACTATTCCCTGTATGGCTTCCACTAACATGATAGGTGGCTATATTTCGTACGGATGCAGGAAAAGCAAGAGCTCAATATCTGCGAAGTTCTAAAAAGACAAAGTATCCACGAAGTGGATTGTCCACATCTTTAAGTAGCTAGAGAGACCCCACAAGATATTCTTCTGGAGAACATTATAGATTAACCATCAAATTAACCAAAATTAGTGTGGTAAAGAAGTTGGAACCCAGTCCGACCTGAAATTTGATTAGGCGCTAAACCAAATCTAATCAATTTTAAATTCTAAAAAACAAAATCTAATCAATTTTCGGGCTGAACTGAAGCCGCCAATTGCCAACGCTAGACAAAATGATTATCATGTTTAAATTAGCGCTAAAAACTCAAATTAATCCTAAATTCCAAAGTACTTCAGGATACTCTGGGACAAAAAGTACCGACGCATCCTTTAATAATCCGCTCGAAACATTTATGGCAGCATATCTCCATATACATGCTTGATTTAAAGTAAAAGGTATGGTTTACATTTTAATCTTCTTTTAATCCCTATCCTTATTTATAATACTACTTGCTTTCCTAACATCCTTAAAATTTATGACATCTGTGCCTTAAATCTTAATTCTGTTAGATTTATGTGACCCTAAATCATAGTTCTATCAGATTTGTGCGATTATTACATTAATGAGATATTAATATTAAGACAAGTTGACAAATTTGACTAGTTGATTAGCTGAAATTTCTAAATTAAAAATTATTTAACTTATTAAGAACTTCTTACATTTTGAATTAACATGAAATTAACCTCATTTCTAAAATCCCCAACTTTTTAACCCTAAATCTAAAATCTGCAAGTACAAGGTCCTCATCGTTACCAACTCTATATTTGTGCTCAAATGCATCACCACTAGTCTCAGCTCCATTGGAGTGAATGGATGATGATGATTCCATAAAGAAAGAGTCGAGCTAAGAAGGGCTTGTGTGGTTGAGTAATATGTTTCTGAATTCATTTTCAAGTTTGAACATAGCAATCTGAACAACAAAGTTGACCATCTCATTGTCGTAGCTGAATATAATGGCCACAAATATGGGCTTCGTATTTTATTCAGTGTCTGCAAATAGTGATCCACTTCTCTACGTTCTTATTAGTTTATATTCTTCCAGTTAATCTATTGATAGTAAACACATGTATAATATTATAATTTTTTATTTAATAAAAAATATTTTTAAATCTTTATGTATTTTATCGGTTATATTTCATAATTAATCATAAATATAAAATCACTAAAATAATTATTATGTAATTGAAAATTATAATGAAATTATAATTATGATATTCAAATTGTATTTTTATATTATTTTTAAATTATTCTTAATTATAGCTTTATCAAGACAAGGTATTTATGAAGAGGTTAGACTAATATATGCTATATTTCTTTTTAATGAAGAAAGTAATTGATTTTATATATTAAAGTGTGGAAACACTTAAATAAATGTGGGTATCTGGTAAAGCAGGTTGACTAGTTTAATGATTTGGTTACATAAGCTTATTCAGAAATTGATGCTA
>JAOXYD010052542.1:0-13279 GCA_028565735.1 Pinacopodium congolense
TAGATCATATTAATTCTTAATATAAAAAACTGTTTATAAAATTTATTTTCAAAACGTAAAGAAACACGATTTTCTTTGCTTTTGTTTTAGTTTTTTTATTTTTTTGATTTTATAAACAAAAACGATAATACAATTAAATATTTTCTTTAATTTTAATGTTTTTGAAAACAAATAAAAAAATAATCAAAAGTAAAAATCGTGTGAAAATAATATGCAAATCACTTTTGAACTAAACCCAATAAATTAAACTTTTCTTGCGTATTTATTAACTAGTAATTATCAAATAGATTATGAATTATGACACTTAACTAAAGAGGACAATTGCGTGTCAAAGTCATGCGAATATGTTTTTTATTGAAATATTTATTTTATAGTAATACGGCCAAAAAACCTATGTACTCGCATGAAAGAAAAATATTCCAAAATTTTAACAATTAGACACACTTCGGTTGCGTCTTCAAATTTTACTTGGATGCTTCTGAATTAAGTACGAGGAATATGTAACAGAGAACAAAGCACTCGTTTTTGGCATGGTCCAAATTCCTGTCACTTATCATACATAAAATATACAAAGGAAAGTCTTTTTCAGAACTTTGAGATTGAAATATTAGGATAAATTATATTCTGATTTTATTAGATACCCAACGGAAATTCTGATTTTAACATTTTAAAAGTATTCAAAAAGAATAATAATATTTAAAAAACGTTTAAAAATAATTCTTAACTCAATGTTAAATTATAATTATTTTTTAAGATTTTTAAAATATTAAAAAAAATTAATCGTTTTAAAACATTAATATTTGATTTGAGTATTTTAAAATCTTTAAATTTAACTTAGATATTGTTGAAAACTTCTTGTTTGGTATCAATGTTATTTTTAGTTTTGATTTTTAACATAAAAATCGATAAAGACAACATACTAATACAACATAAAAATCGAGGATAAAACACAAAAATTAATACAAATATATTAAAATAACAACTAAAAATTACAACCCACAACAATACTAAACGACCCCTTAAATACATGTTTGGTAAGCGTCAGGTATGAACTCAGATAAATTTATGTACACCTACTTCTTAGCTGTGATTAAGAGATCATTTACGTTCACGTGAGACACGATGGACTCTGTTCTGTGGTACTGATTGAACTAGTGCCGTCCTGTTATAATTCATCTGACTTGATATTAATGGCCTGAAAAGGCCACTTGTGGACTAAAATCTCACGTTGACGTATCCTCAATTCTAAAATGACAACTCATTCATCCATATTCACATGAAACTTTCCTAAATAAAAATTAGATTGATGTCTTATTTTCTAAACTTTTCTATTAGAAAAACTTTCCTAAATAAAACTTTGTATTTAAAAGTGGTTCGGTCGACTGATAGAAGGTCTATCCAAAAACGTCTTAAAG
Source organism: Pinacopodium congolense (assembly GCA_028565735.1). Classification (NCBI taxonomy): domain Eukaryota; kingdom Viridiplantae; phylum Streptophyta; class Magnoliopsida; order Malpighiales; family Erythroxylaceae; genus Pinacopodium; species Pinacopodium congolense. The sequence goes on from JAOXYD010052542.1 coordinate 1,416, forward strand.
TTTTTAATGTTCAGGGTTTGAATCCTGCATTGGGTGTCTTATTTATAAGTTACTGAGACTGTGCGAGTTTATTCTTATTAATTACACCAAACTTACAATTTAGTTTTATTAATAAATCATTTATTTAAAATAACAACTGCAGAGCTAACATACAATATTGAAAATAATTGTAACTCAAATAATAACAATTCGACTGATTTTAAATCTCTATTTCTTTAATTAATTTTTTAAATTATGTAATTAAAAAATTATTACATAATTTAAGATTTAATTTAATTCATGTGAACATAAAAATTTTACAAGTTTTCAATCACAAATTTTCTAAATAATTTTTTTGAAATATGTAATTAAAAAATATTGCATGATTATGCGAATCTATTTATTGTATACTAAAATAGCAACAATTTTTACAGTGAGGAATTAGTGGTTTTCGAATCCTGTTTTTTCAGGGGAAAAAAAAGGCCATTGAAGGAAAACAGGTTTTATATAGATGTCCCTCCAAGTGAGGTTTAAGGGGTAAGGTTCTTTTATAATTCGAGCAAAGCCTTACATTAATTTATGTTAGAGTTGCTTCAGTTGTCGAAATTTTCTGACACCTCTTCATGCTTATTTTTTATACCATACTGAAGAAAAGATTTTCTATGTATTTTATTTCTACTTGAGCTACTTAGGCTGTTCTTACCAACAATTTACATATATCTTTTTTTGCATAGTTAAAGAAATTAATTCAACAGAATATACTCAAATATAAATAAGAAAAATAATTTTTTTTATAGTTTTAAATATGTATTCAATAAATTATTAAATACAAATAATTGATTGTAGATCACATATTTTAAATAAATTAAACAAATATTTTAAAATTAAATAATAAATTAAATTAATTAGTATTAGAAGACCCAATACTCTTTGCTACTTAATTAATCATCTTGATCCAATAAAAGTTACTTGGAAGATTTCCCATTTATTGTTGATTTACCCTAGGAGAAATAGGACAGATTTTTGTCCATTTTCCAACAATTGAGGCCCACTTGGGATACGTGAGAGGGGTACCTGGGGCTCCCAATTTATTGCGTTCTAATAATTGAGTGGTTGATCGGATGTTTGGTATCATTTTACTTTTTTTTTAATTTTTATATATGTGTATTAAATTTTAAAAAATTTATATTAATTTTAAAAAATTTATATTATAGTAGTATATTATTTTTTAATTTTTATATTTAAAAAGTAAAAAACGAAAATCACAAACGAAAATAATAATAAACATGCTTAAGTTCCTAACTCCTAAACCCAAATCTGCCAGCATTAATTGACTGTGCAGTCAAATTACGCAATCGGAAAAATTGCGCAGGATGCCATCAAACATACCCATGGTTTCGTGGCTATTTCAGGGACCACGAGATTATTGCTTTCGGCTCCACAAAAAGTCTAAAATCGGAACCCTAGCACAACGATGTTTTAACTATAATTTGGTTTAACGAATTCTTTATTCTTTAATATTTTTATTAAAATTTTCACGTGTTTTTTTTAATTTTAAAAAAGATTTTTGTTATTTTAATTATATAAAATTATTTATAATAATAAAAAATCTAAAAATAAAATTTTTATTAAGTACTATCAAATTCTTTTATCAAAATTTATTCTACAATTGACTGTATGTTTATAAATTTGACTTCATTTTAATAATATTTCATTTTAAAATAGTTAGGTGCAAATTTAGTAAAAGACATCTTTTTAAAATTTTTAATATTGTAAATTATTTTATAAACAATTTTAAAGTATGTAAGTTTTAAAAATATTTATTACTTACCGGTATCTTTTTTTTTGAAAAATGAATAAATACTTGATAATGAATTGTTATACAGGTGCAAACACCCAGCTTACAAACTTGAAAGAAAGCTTTGGAAGAGCCATGCAAACCCAGATGGAAGAAAGAGACAATAGAGCTTGAAGAGGTTCAGTGGAAGCGATTAGCTCGGTCCACCGCTCCAACTAAAGAAGGCGTTGTGATCTAAACGAACTCTGAATGCAACGGCCCTGAAGAAATTCCGCAACTTGTCGGCTATCCAAATCCACCCTGGTGGACACACAAACTCATTGGATGTTGCCCCAACATTCCAGCTACAGTGGATAGACCTTCTAAGGGAGACGATGTGGCGATAAAAAGTAAAAACAGAAACCAATGGACCGAGTGCCAGGAGTCGTTCCGGCCGACACCTCTCCACAGAGAATAGGTACGGGCATCGAACCCTCTTACAAATGTTATCGGGGTGGATTTGGATAGCTAACAAGTTGCCGAATTCCTTCAGAGTCGCTATGCTCGGAGTTCGTTTAGTTCGCGATGCCTTCTTCAGTTGAAGCGGTAGACCAAGCTGATCGCTTCGATCGAACCCCTTCAAGCTTTGTTTTGTCTATCTTCCATCTGGGGTTACGTGCTCTTCTAGAGGTTTCTCTCAACTGTGTCGGATAGTAAGGGGTTGCTCGGTACTGTAACTTGTAATTTGTAGATGTAATTTTGATATATTTATATTAATTTTTATATTTTATATTTTATTTTTGTATTAGTATGTTGTTTTTTTTTAATTTTTATATTTAATAAAAAAAATTAAAATTTATTTTAAAAATTATACCAAACATCTCCTAAATATCCATTATTAAGTTAAGTATTTATTCTTTTTAATTAAAAAAACATTTGTCAGTTATAGAAGGGAAATTATATTACTGACTTTATTATGGACTTTTGGTGACCATCTACAATACATTTATTTTAATAAATTCTTATGATATCATTCTTGTTTATTAATAATTCAAGTGTAGTGGTGTGTATTAGAAGTTGGTGAATTGGATTCGACGAATTTTAAATTTCCTATTTTCTATCCTGGATTAGCCTTATATGACAGTAATTTATTGAGGAATCATGATTTTCAATTAATTTTTAATACCTTTAATAAGTATTATTCTAATCATATCTTTTGTACATACTTTAAAGTTATAGAACCTTATTATTATCTTTGTTTAAAATTTCTAACAATTGGAATCAAACTCAACCATAACTTTTGAAGCTTTTTTTTTTGTCCTTCATTGATATTATTTTTTTATTTTTCATAATATTTTATAATCATTGTTTTTAACTATTATTAACAATAGATATATTATTCTTCTAACATAAATACTTTAATTGTTGTTATATATGCATTAATATGTGTTTTAGGCAAAATTTTGGATAAAAAATTGTTGAAATATACAATTTTTTTCAAAGTTCCATCCATAGTTAAAATCTCATGTTCTTCTATCTCTTTTTTGGGTGGGTTTTTATTAAAATAGATTCTATAAATTTCTTAATCTTCAAAAGAGGAGTAAATTCCTCTAAGATAGTTGAAAACATCTTTTTCAATGATTAGATATACTCGGATGGAGATATGGATAACAACAAGTCATTTGACCCAATCTAGAAATTGAAGATTAAGTATTTACAACTGTATTATCTTATACTATTTACAGTTTTATCATTATAACTTATTTATAATTTTGCCATTTTAGTTTATTTACAAACTTATACTACTTTTATTTACAGCAATTCACTTATTTGTAAATTTATAACTTTGTTTCTATTTATAAATTTATAGTTTTGCCATTAATAATAATAAAGATAATGTTTAAAAATATTAAAATTTAAAATTATGCTGTTAATATTTTTAAGTGTTTTTTGGCATGATCCATTTGTAATTCAGTACATGTTTTATCTAATTATATGATAACTTAGCTATATTTTGGATAATTTTATGTATTTGATAAGTTATTTTTATTTAGTATAACTTTTTTATTATATCTTAAATCATATTTTGTATATAATTTAATATTATATACTTAAGAACATGTCTATCGTTGAATATTGTGTATTTATATTATTCAATTTTATTAAGATTCATGTAGACAATGAAATTATCCTATTGTTAAATTCATTGTATGGTAAGATGCTTAGATTAATAAAGAGAATATATTGAATATTATAAATTGACATAATTATACTATCATATTGATAGTTGATTGAAGTATTTAGTTGTGATATTTAATATATTGCTCTTACTTGTAAATGAGTCTATTTTTTTATACTTAATGAACTTTATCATTTAATGATCATTTTTGTGAATCATTTTTTAAAAATTTTAAAAAGAATGAATAATATAATCTTGTATTGCATGCATATTAATGCTGCTCTTATAGATTTTTTTCCTCCAACTTTTAGCAATCCTTAATTCTCTATCATTTTAAACTTAATAGGACTAATAAAAAAATATAAATTGAATCTTGCATGAGATGAAATTGGATATGTACTTGAGAGAAGACTACTCTCCTAATCCAAATAATAAGATTTCTATTAATGATAGGAAGCTTTATGATGAACAGAAGTACTCGTGTCGATGTTGATTGATGATTATGAGGTATCATATGGAGGACCCTATATGTGATAATAATCTAAACATGGAGAATGCCAAGAAATTTCTTGAAGCCATTAACAAGAACTATAAGAAGTTCTCCAAGAATTAAAAATGATCTCTTTAACACTCTGCATTCCATTATTTATGATGGTTTTAGTAAGATTGGAGAGCATATTATCAAGATTATGAATTGATATCATAAGTTTAATGTAGTGGATTATGAGCCTTTTATTACATAACTCATTTCAACTTTTTATCCCTTTCATATGTAGAATAATTTACTTATGACTTTTTATAATAATCTCTTCATTCATAAATGAATCCACCACTCACATTATGTGAACATTTATATACAAACTAAAGACACTATATCATAACCCAAAATTTTAAAATAATGTATATGATTCTTCTATTATATATAACTCATTTTAACTTTCTTTCCCTTTCCGATATAGGATAATTTACTTATAAATTTTCATCACATATTCTTCATTTAATTTGAAATTTTATTAAGTTTTGTGTTTTTTGTCTATAAGTATTTAGGTATAATTTTGAATTTTCTCTTAATTTGAATTAATGTTCCAAAATTTGAAATTTGATTTTTGAAATTTAAAGGTATGCTTTAGTGTAAACATTTGTTTCCCACTTATTAATTTGCATCACTTATCCTAGGGATTGAGATATGGTATAAATTAAGGAGAACCACATTCCAATAACTATAAGGTAGGAGAAGTTATTATTAGAAGAATCTCACCAATAGTAAAATTACCACAACGAAATGTCATAATTAATTCTCTTTGATTTCTATAAAACTATTGAATAGAGAATACTCCAAAATAATTCAACTACAAATGGAAAAATAATATCTAAAAAACTAATCACACAAGACATCAGATTTTTAACATGAAAATTTATTTTAAAGTAAAGGAGTAAAAACCATGGGTATAAACTAATAAATCTTTTGCTATAATAAAATAATGGGTACAATTATCAATCCTCCTTACTAAATAAATTGGGACCATAATAAGAGGGAATAAAAAAAATACTAGGTTTAAGATATAAACCAAAACAACTTTAAGATCAAAATACATTTGATTTTAGTAAGACAAAATAACTTCTTGAGTCTTACACCTCTCTTAACCTTTTTTTGTTTTCTCTTGTTTTTGGCTTCTTAAACTCTCTCATTCACCCTCCCAACTTTCTCTTTATAAAATTTTCATATATAGATAAAATAGAACACTAAAAACATACAAACAACTATCTTAGACCAAAAAAAAAAAAAAACTCACTACATTTGATGAAACATCCACCAAGTTTGACAAAAGAAAGAGGAGGCATCGTCATTTTGTTTTTATTCTCATTACCTTTGACTTATATCAGTAAAATTCGTGTATTGATGAAAAACAAAGTTGCCACAATTCTTTCATTAGATGTTGGCAAGATTTATTGGCAAATTTTCCCTCATGTCTATATTGGAGGGACTATTATCTCTATAATAGAACGAAAAGCTTCAAGATTTTCTCTTAGTAAAGACTTTGTCAACATATTCGAACTATTTTCATCATTATAAATATTCTCAAACTGTAATTGTTTGGAATCTAATACATCCTTTATCTTGTGATACCACATCAATATGCTTCAATTTCGAATGAAAAGAGGAATTCTTATCAAAGTGAATAGCACTTTAACTATCATAAAATAACATATAACATTTTTATTTGAAACCACAAGTTCTTTTAGAAATTTCTTTATCTATAATAACTCTTTATATGTTTTGATTACTACAATAAATCCAACTTCTGTGATAGAAAATTCAATACACTTTTGTAGTTTCAATTGCTATGATACTGCTCCTTTTACAAATGATATCAAGTATCTCAAAGCAGACCTCCTAGAATCAAGATCACCAAACTATATTGACATCTATGTAACCAATTAATTTAAGTTTATCAATACAAAATCACAAATATATTCTTGAAGTCTTATATAGATACCTTAATATCCATTCAATAATCTCCCAATGTTCCTTATCAGGATTAAAAAGAAACTAACTAATAACAACAATAGTATGAGTAATATCTGGTCTTATACACACCATAATATACATTAAACTATCAATAATTGAAATATAAGGAACTCACTACAAACTTGCCTTTTCTTTATCAGTAAAAGGATTTTGCTTAGTATTCAATTTAAACTAATTAACAAGAGGAGAACTAACTATTTTAGCATTGTCCATGTTGAACCTCTGAAACACCTTCTCAATATATTTCTCTTAAGATAGCCACAACTTCTTTGTTTTTTTTATCTCGAATAATCTTTATATTAATGATTTATTTTACCGGCCCTAAGTCTTTCGTAACAAATAATTTGCTTAGTCGTTTCTTCAAAAAATCAATCTTGGAAGTATTCTTCCCAGCAATCAATATATCATCTATATATAACAAAAAGTGGTAAAATTAACATTAAAGAATTTGTGGTATAACACACAATAATCAGAAGTAGTCTTCTTATAGCCCTACTCCCTTATAATGGACTCAAATTTCTTTTACCATTGTCTTTATGCTTGTTTCAAGCCAAAATTTTTTTCCTTAACTAGCAAACTTAGTCCTCTTTCTCTTTTACCTTAAAACCCTTTTATTATTCTATATAAATCTCTTCCTCTAACTCTGTAGGAATGATGTTTTCACATCCATTTGCTCAACCCCTAAATCAAGGTCAGTTGCTAAAGCAAGCATAATACGAATGGAAAACATCTTAATAATAAGAAAAAATCTCATCAAAATTAATATGTTTCCTTTAGCTAAGTACTTTAACAACTCATAAAACTTTGTATTGTGTTTGTGAAGTGCGTTCTTCATTCTTGACTCTATACACTCACTTATTCATCAAAACTCTCTTACTTTTAAGTATATGATTCTCATGCAAGGACTTTATCTCATTTTGTATGGCTTAAATCCACTATTTCTTATGGTCATATTCCATAAATTCTTTATAACTTTCTAGTTTACCATTATCTGTTAAATCTCACTTATAAGTGTTAAAAAGATATTGAGTAGAAGGTTGTCTACTTCTCGAACTTCTTTATATTTGAAATGAAATTTGAGTTTTAGGAGTTGGAAATTCATTATCGTCAAAATCTATTTCTGATGGAGCATTTTAACTTCTTATTGTTTAATCTAATTCTCATCTGTAGCTTTGTCAGACACTAACACCAAAGGCACTATTTCTAAATAATCATCGAATTTTGAATTTGTCTTCATATTCTTATTAATATCTATTATAATCTCATTCTCTATAAATATTGCATCTCAACTTCTTACAATTTTCTTAATTGGATAATAAAAGCTATAACTGAATGCATTTAGATTATAACCAATAAATATACATTGTTGTGTCTTGACATCAAGATTTGATCTCTCATTTTTGGGAATATGTCGTAAATGATCATAAGAGACATCATTTCTTGACCATATCCTTTCTAGTATATGAAAATTTAAAGAAACATATAGAGAAAGATTCAAGAAAAGTACAACAATATTTAAAGTTTCAACCTAAAATAACTTTGGCAACATTGTATATGAAAGCAAGTATATAAGTCTCTCTATAAATATCATGTTCACCCTTTCAGCTACACCATTCAACTAAGGCATCTTAGGCAGAGTTTTTTTGTATCGAATACCTTGCTCCTTATAATATCTCTCAAGTGATTCAATGTGTTTACTTTTATTATTTGACTTAAGGCACTTCATCTTCTTTCTGGTTTCTTTCTCAACTAAAGCATAAAATTGTTTGAACATATTTATAACTTGATTCTTGTTCTTCATGATATAAACTCACAGCTTCTTTGAATAGTCATCAATAAATGTAACAAAATCATAAAAGTCATCAAATGACATAATCTTAAATAGACCACACATATCAGAATATATTAACTATAATATTTCAGGTTTCTTTTTTGAAAATGTAAAGCTTTAAAAGTAAACTCTATATTATTTTCCTGTTAAATAATGAACACATTTCCTCAAATACACATTGTTCAACCTAGTCAAGTTCTTCTTCTTGACTAATATTGACATATCTTTTTCACTCATATGACTAAGTATTTTGTACTATATCTCGATTTTGTCATCATTCTTCATTGTAGTAACTATACTTCCGGAGATCTTAGCTTACATCAAACAAAGTGCAGAATATTTCTCAGCTCAAGTCACTATAAGAGAATTCTTAGTTAGCTTTCATTGCCCATTCTAAAAGATGTTACAATACTCTTCTCTATCCAGCTTGCCAATAAAAATCAAATTAAGCTTAATGTTAGGAACATGCTTCACATTCTTCAAGAAAAATCTAGCACTATAATTAATCTCCAAGTGAACATCTCTAACACTAATAAAATTTTTAATTATTAGCGTTACCCATGTTAACAATCCCGCAATTAGTAATATTATAAGAAATGAAGAAATCCTTTCAATTTGTTGCATGAATAGAAACGCAACTATCGATCACCCAGTTATTTTTATGATTTGATTGGTTAATAAAATTAACATCATAAAGAATAAGAAGTTGCTGCTCAATTATAGTGGTTGCTTTGTCATCATCATTATTATCACCACATTTCTTGTCGTTATCCTGATCTCTTTTTAATTGTCTATAAAATTTTTGATATGTCTCTTCTTGTGACATTGGTAGAAATAAATGTTAGTATATTTATTAAATTTAACTTGATTTTTTCTTATGTCTTTGCCCTTTAAATATCCATTTTAACTTCTTTTTTTAGTGGTTATAGCCAAAATATCATATTGCAAAGAAGAAGAACCTTATGACTTTCGTCTCATCACTTCATTCATGACTCTAATTTTACTAACTCTATATTAAAAGTAGAATTAGTTAATGAAATCTTTAAAATTTCCGGTGACTCAGGTAGCAACGTAAGTATCATAAGAGCAAAAATTTTATGATCAAAACTAACATCCCTACTTGAAAATTGATTTACAATCCTTTTAAATTCATTTAAGTGATCGCAATAGAATTACTATCTTTATATTTCAACTATATTAATTTTGTTATATAATATAATTTATTGTTACTATTCTTTAAAGCATATAATTTCTCAAATTTATTCTACAATGTTCTAACACATATCTCATCATAAATATAATTATACATATTATTCTCAATAAATTGCCTAATGAAATCATAAATCTGTTTATACTCAAAAGTCCACTCCTCATCGAACTTGCTTTCAGATTTTTGGAAAAATAAATATCAGTAGATGTAATTTCATCGCAAATAGAAGATCCTTCATATGTGATAATTTGCATCATTCAAACTTGTGATTTTATTGAATTTTTCTTCTATTAAACCCAAAAATTAACTAAAACCCACTTTGATACTAGCAGTTAGAAGAATCTCACTAATAATAAAATTATCACAATAAAATGTCAAAATTAATTCTCCTTGAATAGTACACTAATATCTCAAGAAACCAATCATACGAGACACTAGATTTTTAACTTGGAAAATCACTTTAAAATAGAGAATTAAAAACCATAAATATGTTGTGGTCTAGTTACACTATAATTTTGAATCAATTTAAACCTAGACTAACCAAGACAAGAACACCTTATTAACAAGTAGTATAAAATAGAGTAAAATTCGAGGATTGTTCTCCCCCAGGAATCTGAGCATAACACTAGGTCAATTACCATTTAATTATCTAGACATCTCCAAATAAATTAATTAAAAGAAATAAAAAGGAATAAACAAAACTAAAAACAAACAAAACTCAATCTAAACACAAGCTAAAGGATTAAGAGTCTAACAAATTATAAATTAGCTAGGGTTTAGATTTCAATGAGTTAAACAAACAAAAGACAATTTATTGGATAGATTTAAGGCTTTTGTCACTAAAGCAAGACATAACCATTGATCATAGAAACACCTTTTCTCTTTTAAACTCAATTAATCTATTTTGGTTTAATAACCAAATTAGAATAAAAGGCACTAATCAAAAGACGCATAGAATTAAGTTCGTTAATTCTAAGAACCCTCACAAAAGACTTTAGGATCAGTTCAATGCCTAAATTCAATTATGTTACCTAATTAATATTCCAACAATTAAAATCCCATGATCATATATCATTTAATCATCTAAAAATCTCACTGAGATGGTCTTCTAAGAAAGGTTAAATTAAGCACTTCAATTAGAAAAAATTCCTCCAACAAACTCAAACTCATTAAATCTTAACCCTAACCAAACATTTAAATACATATAATCATCAATAGAAACCAAAATATAACATAAAAACATGTATACATTGATAAAATCAAGAGTTAATACAAAATAGGATCAAAAGAGAAGGAAATACAATCGAAATATGGTCTATCTGGAATAAATTCACTCTTCAATCCACCATTCAAGCTCTTAGGACTCCAATCCAATAGCAAAATACTAGATTAAACAAAAGAAAAAGAAAAACTAAGCTAAAACTAACTAAAAATATGGAAAACAACATTAAGGAGACGTGTTTTCTCTTCTGCCAACTCCCCCCTCCCTTTTTGAAAGCTTGGTTGTTTTCTTTTTATACTTGGTCTCTAGGGCTGCGTGTGTAGCTCAAAACTAAAAAAGGCTTATTCTCTTCCTAAAACACTGCATTTTTTCTAAGTGAAAAGCTTTTCTCCGTAAGGTGTTGTCATTTTATCCTTCAATGTGTAAAGCTTTGATTTTGTTTCTTGATTCTCCAAGTTATCTTTTAAGGCCACCACTTGTCCATGCTTTAAAGCTTTTATATTGTTTTTGTCTTATTCTCTTACATCAAACCAAATTGATGTCATTTGTGTAAAGCTTTTAAAGCTTTGGAATTGGAATTTTGTCTTCTTCTCATCTAGCCCTCTCCTAGATGATCATGCCACTTATCAAGTGTGCCTTGCTCCTTAAATTCTTCTTTTTGTTTTTCTTTTTAATTCTCAAATGCTGTACTCCTTAAGCAACGCTCAACTCTTTCTTTCCCAGGAGATTGTTTTTTGGTCTTTAAATTGTGTTGTCTCGGTTAGTGTATTTTTTTTAAGTTTTAAGAGCTTACTTTTGCCTAGCTTTAGCTTTATATTTAAATTGTTTTGCTTCTCTTTTGAAATGTTTTTGCTCCAATTTACTCCAAATCAACATATACTTAAAATTAACATAATTAATTTTTAATTGGTGTAATTGAAACATTAAATGGGCAAAAGTATAGTAAATCATGAATAAAAAATCAATATAAAATGCCTATCAATAAGATACAAGCTAGTAAATCTTTTATTATAATAAAATAATAGATCCAAACGCAAGAAACACTTCTCTAACTATGAGGAAATGGCACTAAGGTTTTCCTTAAAAATGGAAAAGGTGAGGAGCAGTGATTTATGCAATACCCCCACTCTAGGCAT
>JAOXYD010052572.1:0-13277 GCA_028565735.1 Pinacopodium congolense
ATCAAATGAGATTGAAACAGTGAGAATGTGTACTCTTTGAAGCTTTACTCGAATTCAGATGATTTAGAGTGTTATTGGCTTAGAAATTTATTTTTAATTTTATTCAACTAAACAAATTAGTTTATTTTAATCATAATTTTAATTTTAATTTTAATTCATCTAAATGAATTAGTGTATTTGAATTAGAAAAACTCATTTCTAATTTTGGTATAATTAGAAACTCATTTTTAATTCTTTTACTTAGTTAAATAAAGTAGTTTGTTTAAATTAAAAGGCTTATTTTTAATTTCTTATAATTAGAAACACATTTGTTATATTTTCTGTAACTTAAAAAATTGGTTTTTTAATTAAAAAACTAATTTCTATTTTTATTCTAATTAGATTTTTATTTTAATTTTTATTCAATCAAACTAATTAATTTCTTTAACTTAGAAAACTTTTTTCTAAATTTTTTTTAAATAAAATTTATTTCTAATCTTTTTTCAACTAAACTAATTAGTTTATTATAAATATTAAACTTATTTCTAATTTTTATTTTAAATAGAAATTTATTCCTAAAAATAAATTTTTACTAAAAAATAATTTATATTAATTAGAAAACTTATTTATAATTTTATTCTAATTAAAAACTTCTTTTTCTATTTAACTAAACATATTAGTTTACTTCAACTAAAAAACTTATTTATAATTTTATTTTAATTAGAAGTTATTTTAAATTTTTTACTTGCAAAAAGAAATTGCTCTTTTAATTAGAAAACTAATTTCCATGTGGGTCTATAAATTTCCCCTTCTAAAAGAATTATTATATATTTTTAAATAAAAAATGTGGTAGAGGTTACTGGCGAACACACATTAAACAGACATGTGCCTACGCAAACTTTATCCTACGCCTCATCTTCTTCCTCAGACAACTTTTTTGTTCCTTTGTTTTGTTTTGTTTTGTTTTTTTATCTGTTCTCGTTGCCTCTGCCACTAGACTCTTAACTTACACTAACCTCCACAATGTCTCATTTCGATGAATCTATTCAAGTCATTAACCACGTTAAATACAAAACATATAATAGAAGAAACTTTTAACAAATGGTCTTACACAAATTTGTCCACTGCTAGATCTAATGGAAAGCATGGAAAGCATGATACTGGTAACACCATTGGTAACACGCTAGCTCTTCATCTCGACTAAGAATCAAACATTCAAAAAATATATATAAAAACTCAATTTTAGCAAAAAAATTTCTTAATTTTTTCCCAACTTTATTTAATGCTAAATAATAGACACATCTTTTAACAAAGTGCCTAAGATGGTGAGCTTTTCTAAGAACATCCAAAAATATATTTTGGATATGCTCTATAAGTTTGCATTTGTTTTTGAAGTGCTCTTGTACTCCAAACATAGATTTTATGTAGTAAATAATCATTATTTTTATACTTCAAATAAGAAAAAATAAACATATTGAAAACAAAATTCATCATCTTTATTTGTAATAAAAGAAAAAATAGAGAGAGAAGCTTTCTTAAAAAAAAAGGATATGCTTAGGATGATATAGAACAAATTTTATTATGTGATAATTTGAAGCAAAAAAATCCATTCTTTAAGCAATTATTTGTGTCCACAATATAAAAAAATATTATTTTTTATATATTAAATCATCACTTTTGAAAACATACACTTATATTTTATTTGTTTTCAATATCAACATGCAAGAATAAAACCTACTATTATGATACCAATGTAAGAAAATTTAATCATTCACAAAGATTTTAGAATAATAGGGTTATTCATATATATATATATATGGGTTAACCATATTTGTACTCCTAAACCTTTTATTATTTTTTCAATTGAGTCCTATACCTTTGAAACTTTCTATTGAAGTCATATGCTTATGTAGATTAATTAAAGGCAGTCCTCATAAGACTTAATTGGGAAAATTGGGAAAAGTTTAGGATTTAATTGGAAAAATTTTAAAATGTTTAGGACTATAAATATTTGGGATAACCCTATTTATAGTCCTACACCTTTCACAAATTTTCCAATTAAATCTTAAACCTTTTATAAATTTTCTAATTAAATCTTATCACAATTTTTTCAATTAAGTCCTATAAGGACTACCTTTGATTAATCTGCATAGGTATAGGACTTCAATAGGAAGTTTCAAAGGTATAAGACTCAATTGAGAAAATGGTGAAAGGTTTAGGACTACAAATATGTTTATCCCATATATATGTATGCATAATTTAATGAAGATAATCATTTATACATTATCTTTATATTCCACATGTTAAAGAATTTGATTATAAGTAGAATGTTTCTTCTAATCCTATTCTTTCTCCTAAATGAAGATAAAATTTTTTCTTTTTCTTTATTGGATGAACCTTATCATCACCTTTTTGTTTTTTAACTTATAAAAACATATAATGTAAAATCACAAGACATGTATTTTCAATTTCAAATTTAAATGGCACAACCTTTAAAGTAATTCCATTGAAAGCTAATCCCAACATAGGTTTTAAAATAATTATATCAATTATTATAATTAACATGTATCCTAAGTAAATTGTAATTAATGTTAACTATCCTTTAAACCGAAAACTTTTGTCTAATTTACTAATGTAGCTTTTTAAATGGGATTCTCCAATGCACTTTTAGTTCTTCCAAGTTTTTGAGAAAATTATGGTCTTCTTTTCCTTAAAAAGTGAATATTTCTCCTTCAATAAGATATTATTTGATTGATTTCAGTTAAGCTTTGTTCGGACCTCTAGTAATAGGTTCTTATATGTTTTCAAGTCATCAACATCCTTAGTAAAAATTGCCAAATCCTTCATTTTAAAATTGACAAAAAATTAGCTTGCCCTTTCTATAACATTCCAATAGATGCATCTAAACAAGAATTGTTCCTTGATGAAGGAGTCTGATCTCTTATAGTAGAATATTATGCATGAACTTTCTTTGCTAATTGTAATCGAGCAGTTCCCCTCTTTCACTCTCTTGCTAAATAAGTTTCCTATTTATTCTTGACTCTTGTAGATCTTGAGTTCTTCAATCTATTCTTAAGGTTGGTTTGCATGATTTTCTTAAGTGTCATCTTCTTCTTTGAGTCTTTCCTTTTCAAGAAACTTAGTCGTGTTTTCCATCTTTATTACAAGAAATTCAAGACTTAAGAACATTATTCTAATATAAAATTTATACAAGTATTCATTAATAGATTACTCTATTTCTTCATAAATAACATCCTTGGCTTCCACTTGTTCTAGTTAAGAATTCAATGATTTCTCTACTATAGAAAAACCTTCAATCTTTTTGGCCATTACTTCCTACATTGCTTTAACTATATTCTCTACATCAACTTTCAATTTTGCTGATATGTTAAAAAGACAAAGTAGGAACTTAAGATTCTTGTCATGTTAACTTGAGTAATTAACCTAATTTTTCATCTTATATTTGACATACTCCATTTTTTTGTGGAAATTTTGTAACCCTTTTCTTATATTTAACCCAGACTAAGCAAATTGGTTCCTATAGCATTATGAAAAGGCTAATCTAATTCAAAGAATACCTCTTCATTTTTATGCATGTGATTGTTATAACCAATATATAAATACCACATACTATGTAGAGATTTTTCTGCCACATTACATGTTATTAAAAGAGACATCTCATCTACTTCCTCTAAAAAATTAGTTCTTTCTTTTTTTGTCTATTTAAATTAATTCAGCATTCTATCTTATAATGACAATAATGGTGACATCTATAACATTTCACATTGGACTTGTCTGCGAATTGATGTCCTCCACATCCTCTTTTTTTTTCCTTAAAATTAAATCTCTTGGTGCTAATGATATTTTTGTCAATTTCTATGATCATCATATTCTCTACCATAAACTCTATATCTATCACATTCTTATTAACTTTATCTAAGAGAGTGTTTTTCTAACGAAACCTTCAATTCTTGATCCTCTATGTTTTTTTTTTCCTTCACGAACTAGTAGAGAACCTTGCAATTTATCGAATGAAAGAAAATTAAGATCTTTAGTTTTTTTAATTGAAAGACCACATAATTGAACTTAAATTTTAATGAACAAAGAATTTTCTTGGATACAATCACATTTTCCATCCTTTTACCATAAGCGTGCATCTTATTAACAATTATCATTATCCTTGAGAAAAGAAAAAAATCAGAAATTGATTCTTCTAAATTTGTTAAAGGTAATACAAATTTTTAACAAAGTAATTGCAATTGATATCTTTTTCGCTCATTAGTCCTTGAATTTTCTCTTATATAGAATTCCAAATCTATATTGAAACTTCCTTGCAGAGAATTTTTTTTTAAATTGGACAATTAATAGAAAGGAAAATTTTCGCCTTAAGATATTTGTAACTATTGTGCTTGCTAGTGGTTCATTCATTCCTTTAAAGAAGATTTGTTAGTATTCCTTTGATCTGAAAAAATTTTCATTTAACATGCTTGAGTGATTACAATGATCATCAAATCAAGGAATTATTGGTTGAACAAAAATCTTTCCCATTATCGTTGCTAAATAATAATATTACGACTACAAAATCAACAATACTACACGACCCCTCTCCCATGGCCACCTTGTAGCACCCCAAGTTAATGTGTTATGCTATTATAACTGGGGCAATGTATGATTTTGCCATAATGGCTGTACAATTTGAAAATATTTGTTGTATGAATTATTTATAATGTAGTTTTTACAATATATATTTTTATGAATTTTGTTAGTAGTATTGTATATACTCTATTCATAGAGGTAGTATGGATTGCATAATAACGATGTAGAAGAGTTATTAGGGGGCCATCAGAGAAGGGTCGTGTAGTTGCTTCCAAAAGATAAAGAAAAAGAAATAAAATATGTGGCAAACTGGCAGTGGCTAAATAGGGAGCAAGTAGCCTTTAGGCATATCTAGAGACAATGCTGAGAAGATTAGGCAAATCTAGAGACATTATTGAGCAGATCTAGTTTGAGAGGTCTCGTCTAGGCAGAAAGAAGTAACCTCAAGGGCTGACAAGATTCAAAGTGGTAGCACTGGTGGCTCATAGAGACGTCTCCTTTCTGTGATCTCTCATGTAAGGTGGAGATGAAGGAGGCGCACGATTGATAATTGGGAGTGATGCAAATTTGGCTGAAGAAGTGATGGGGAAGCAGTAATATTGCAAGAGATTAATGGTGGATGGTTGACATCAGCTCCCTTTCTAAAATCAAAGCATTGGAGGTTTCATTCAATAGTTAATCTACCTTGATTATTTTAACGAGGCTAATAGAAGGCTATAGCCTTATCATAAGAAAAAAACCACTAGAAACTCAAAACACTGGATTTGAAAATATTGTTAAAGTAATATGGAGGATGATAATTCTACTCTAGTAGTTCTCTTACCAAAACACAATTCTAGAAATAATATATTACTACTGTAGCTAGAATGTATTCTACACAAATACTAACCTATAAAGATAATTTTGTTATTATTTCCAATAGTCTTGCAACCGTGACAATAAAATATTAATGAATCCTAAAATTGATATAAGAATTAAGAGATGTGTACATAGCTTTTACTATAAAACTCTAAATGAATTTAACTGTGATAATACTAAGTGCATAACTGATTGAATTACAAGGTAAAAATATAGTCCAAAACCTAAGTCATCTTGATTTTTTTAAGTATATGAAATAATTAACATGAAATATACATTTAAATTTAAAATTACATAAGTTTATTATTTAGGATTTTCTTGGCTTATGTTGATTTTTTAAAAATTAGCAACTTATGATAAAATTGTGAAACTTTAAATATATAAGTTACTAAATTTCAAATTTTATATTTTAAATAATTATTTTTAATACATTTGATTTCATTAGTATTTTTTTCTTCAATTTATGTATTTAAATATGATGAATTTCTTAAATTTATAATTTATAATTTAATAATTTTGATAATTAAAATTTTATTTTATTTTAAGAAGTTTGAAAAAGATAATAGAGCAATTATTACACATAGGTACAGATATATTTGTGAAAGTACCATACCTCTAAACGAAATTTTGTCTTATTTTTTTATCTTAGAAAAGTTTAAATGACTTAAATTTGTCTCAAGGTACAAATGTAAATTTCATAATTTTTTGCCCAAAAAATCTCCAATTTTCCTTGAAGTATTATTTAGACTCAAAACTAAACAGTTATCAAAACTAGACTCAAACACTCTTAACCAACTAAGAAAAACAAGTTAGCTAGACAATATAATCAAAGAAAAATAATTAGTTAGATGTTTTGATTAAAACACCATACCGTCTTTGTCATTAGTTAAAACATCAAAGCTCCTAATCTTGGAAGTGCTCAACAATATCCAAGGGCAAACTTTTGATACTATATCCACAAGAAAATTTTTTATGTTTACTTATAAGTAACTTTACTAAGAAACTAATCAGTTCTCTTCCACTAACATAATTGGATATGGTAGATTTTGTTCCTTATCCATGGGACTCGAGAACATAAATCAGTAATGATGGGATAGAGGAATCCTAAAGAATGGCATCATCACAATGTAATGGGAAAAATAAATGTAATGGGAAAAATAAACCTTTCTCATTCGAATGAAATCATAAGGAGTAAATATAAATGTATAAAATAAATCACATAGGAGAAAACATCAAATTTTTTTAACATGGAAAATTTTTTCAATGTGAGAATTTAAAACTATGGGATATAGTCTAGAAAATAATCCTCTATAAAATAAGTGAGAACAACAATAGCAATCAATATTAATTAAATAACGTGGAAATTGACAATGTATTTACTAGAATCTAAATGGACCATAAAGGCTCCTCTCCTATATCATGAAAGTTCTTTCGCTGTCCCATGAAGGTTCCTCCCTTATATTTGGAATTTGATTACTCCTAAAAAGTTTCTTTATCACACCAATGGGAGAAGACAATAGTAAGCACTCATAAAATGAAGAAAATAACCATAGAAAAACTAGGGAAAAGAGGAGATAAAAATGGTAATGCACATACACGATGAGCCAAGGACAGAAGAAAAGAAAAAAGGGATGGTTTGACTCATATTTAAAATGAAAGGAACCAAACTTCTTTGTGAAGGGCCTTCTCATAGAACTAAAAGAAAATGAATGGCTATAATAAAACTAAAAGCATACAACCCAATTTTCAACCGTAATGCACTTAAGAGCGGGGGAAGGGCTAAATTGAGTTATTAAAACTTTCTAAACAATCTCTACTAGCCACTTAAACCAATTCAATCTAAATGCAATCACTAAACCAATATTTAATATAATATGATATGCAATTGTAAATGCCAAACAATAACCAAAGCAAGAAACAAGCAAATAAGTAAGGAGATAATGATAGAGAAAGACACGAAAATTTATAAAGGTTCTCCCACGCCAAAGATAGATTGTGTCATTTCTTTAACTACTTATTGGAAATTCTACTAACTAATAAAAAATAATTACAATCTTCTTCTAGGGTGAAGAGTAATCCTTACAAGACATAATTTTCTTATTTAAGATGAAGAGTAACCTTTTGAAAAATCTTTTTATGGAGAAGAGAAACCTTTACAAAATTAACTATCCAAATAGTTTAATACTCCCCTTACTAGTAACAATTTACACCTAAATAAGTGTTTCACTTAAAGCTTAATTAAAATAAGTGCTCTAGCTTTTAATAAATGATATGATTAAACTATGATGCACTTGAAAGATTAAACAAACTTAATATGGAAGAATTGGTGTGCTAAAAATGTGAATCTATGATGGAAATGTGATTGAAAAATGATAAACACCATATTTGGACAATTTTGTAAGATATGAATATAATTGCTTGAAAACAATCAAATAAGCCTCTAAAATTCAATTATATAATCAATGAAACCCTTAGAAACTTTAAAAGACAAAATAAAAAACTTTGTAAGTAGTAAATGTCAACTAAAGTGTCCAAATGTGTGAAAGAATGCTAGAACATGAAAAACTAGACAATTGTGATGCTTATAAATTTATGAACTTCAATATGCCAATATAAATACATAATGATGCATGAAATTGATCTATAAAATACTTAAACACTTAAAAAAACTAAGAACAGTAAAATAAAACACCTAGAAACTGATTTAGATGGTTAAAATCATGATTAAATCAATAATAGGTGTTAGTCTAGGATTTCAATGTATTTTCATATCCATTTCAAGCCAATCTAATGTACATTTGCTTCCAATTAATTCCGAAGTGTTTAAATAGCATTTAAATTCATGTACAATGCAGATGAAAACCAAAAAAAAGGAGAAATTTTCGAAATTGTAGCTAAAAACTAGATTTCAAGATTTAAATGGCACCCCCTTTCACCTTACCGTTATACTCTTTAGGCCACCATTTTACTCTCAAAGATAGAGACTTAAACGACACTTTCATAACCCACTGTTTTACTCTCTTTAAGAGCCGTTTTGGTAGCGTTCACGCAATTTCCAATTGAAACTTTCTCTTTCGCTTGTTGCAACTTACCCAACTTTTCCTACTTGCTCCAGACATGTATAAGAAGCCTCAGAGATCATGTTTACAAAAATTACGTCAGATTTGAAGAGAGAATTCAGATAAAAATCCTATTCTCTTGTTCTTTTATTAGTTTTTAGGTTTTTCTTTCTTTTTCTTTTCCATGCTTTGTATATTGTAATTTCATGTTGTTTTAAGGATTTAAAGGAGTTCATAGATGTGTTGGAGGCCTTCTATTATTTTTTTCCATCATTGGGTGCTTTCTAAACCTTAAATCTCTTGATTATGCTCTTGTTGTTCATATATATGGCAAGAACATGTGCTATTTAGTTTTAATCTGAATTTTATTATTTACTTATGATGTTTTGAGCTAAATTATATCTAAGGGCAGGTTGTTGAATGTCTTGAGTAAGTAACATATGATCGAATGATAATCTTTGTTTATTTGAGATAATAATGCTTATTTTGAGTTAGCCACTTAGAATATGATGTAAGATGGTTAAAGATTCGAAAATCTCTACTTTAATCATTGAAAAATTCACTAAACAACATGGTTTAATTCATGGATTTGAGAAATCTACCTTGGTTATCATGAGGGCACTAATCCTAAATATGTTTTCTTAGGATTAGAACTTACTAAACTTTAAGCCTACTTCTTGGACTTGTAAGTGAACCAAACCATGAACCGAGAATGTTAGAGAAAAGGCAATGACTGAACCATAGCTTTGTATTTGTTTAGTGAAGGCCTTAGATTAGAAATTCCAATCCATTTCATAACTTACTTAAGTCATTTAGGCGTAGTCCCTAGCAATTTAATTAATTCGTAATCCTTAGACAATTTGGAAAGCAATTGCAAAGTTAGAAGTTTTTAGGTTTGTTTTAGTTACTAACCCATTTTAAATTAAAGATCTTTGAGTTCCTTAGATAATTGTAATCCAATTGCCCGACTACTCATACATTTTCTTTATGGGTTCAATATTTCGGAGTCTTAAATGTGCTCCACTTTATTACTTGTGACTGATACACTATCGTTAAGTTGATTCATATTTGAATTGGAATTACATGTGAATTTATTGATTAATTTGAGGATAATTAGTGATACTAAATCACCCCAGCAAGTTTTTGGCACCATTTCTGGGGAAAATAGCTATGATATTAGGAAAATAATGATATCAATTACTTTAGGGTGTAAATATTGTTTATATTGTTTTATAATGTGTTTGCCTTTGCTTGTCTTTCTTATGTGATTTCTTTTGTGTTGTTTTCTTGTTAAATTTAATTTTTTTTCTTATTTCCTTTAGCTTGATTCTTAGCTTGTGCTTCTCTTTATTATATGTTTAGTAAAAATTAAGTACATGTAGAAATGGAACATCATGAGCACTTAAATGTTCAACCTCATAAAAAACCAACCGCGTTGGAATTGATTATGAAAACTAGGAGTTTTTCTAAGTCTAGCATTATTGGGCCTAAGATAGACTCAGATGATTTTGAAATTTAACATGTTGTCATTTATTTGATAATGTCTTCTCAGTTTAGTTATTCATCCTTAGACAATCCAATTGATCATTTAAGAAATTTTATAGATATTTGCGATCTCTATAAAAGTCCTGGTATTTCAGATGATGTCCTTAGAATTAGATTATTTCCATTTTCTCTAAAAGAGATCGCACATGGTTAAACACTTTCCAACCTAATTCCATCACCAATTTGGATGATCATGCAAATATATTTTAACTAAATTCTTTCCCCTAGCTAAGAAAATTTTGATTTCATCTTTTGAGCAATATGAGAGTGAGAGTTTACATTAGTGTTGGGAGTGATTTAAAGAGTTACTTGCTAGTTATCCTATGCATAACTTTAGTATTTGTGATCAAGTGCATATCTTTTATTTAGGGCTCACACTTTCTACTCGTAGTCTCATAGATGCTGTTGCTGGAAGAACCTTAATAAGAAAAACCCCAAGTGAAGCATATAGGTGAAATGAGGACATGGCCTCCATTAGCTTTCAATATAACTCTAAGCTTTTACGTAGGAACCCATTTAGAGCTTGAGCAATTGGAAGGTTTACAAGCTAAAATTGGTAGTAATGCATTTCCAAACCCTATAGTTTGTGATTATTGTGGTAGTTCCTTTAATGCTTCAATATATTTCCAAGTTAGCCCTTCTTATGCCTCTAAACCTTCCTTAGATCATTATCTTGCTACTAAGCAAGGAATAGACTCTTATAATCCTTCTAGGGAGAGCTGCCCCACTTTTTCATCAAACTATCATCCATCCTACAAAAATTCCCATTTCAATCCTCAATTTGAATTCCCTTCTTAAGTAATTGACCAAGAAAAGTCCAATATTAAAGGTACAGTGATGAAATATATTCAAAGCAATGACTTTAGGATGCAAACTTTTGAAAATTCAATTACAAACTTAGAGACTCAAGTAGGTCAGATTGTACGTCTTTTAAATGAGAGTTACCTAAACCTTTACCTAGTATGCCTGAACCAACCACTAAAGATCATGTTATGGCTATCACATTGCCTAATGGTCATGGAATGGGGGATGTAAATGAAGAAAAGAATGAAAGAAAAGTGATGGACAGTAATGAAGTAGAGAAAGAATTTGGCAATAAAGATAGTCCACCTAGGTTATTTCTTGATCCAAATGTCCAATCTTCCCAACCTATAGTCCCATATCCACAGATGTTGGATGCTTAGTCTAGGCGATCTATTAAGTTGTTTAAAAAATTGTGTAACCCTTTTATAATGTATCTTAGTTAGATGAGCATCTAGTTAACAATCAATTCATGGTCAAAAAGATGGAACCTTTTTATCCTAACTTGAGATAAGTGTTAATGGCAACAATTCCACCTATTGCTCCAACTCTATCTCATAAATGTGAGTAAATTAAGTTAAAAGTCTGTGCTATGGCTAATAATTATGATGATTTTTCCATGACATCTAACCATCATGTTGTGAATTTTGTGAATTATAAGGACAATGTTAAAATTGAAAGTGAAAATGCCATTGTTGACACTAAAAGTGATGAAATTGCTTATGGATACTTGTTAAATGATCACCTGAATGATGCTTATGTTGATTTTATTGGTGTTAAGGATGATTTTCAAGTTGAAAACAATGATTTTGAGTTTTTTAATGTGAAAATTTTAATGAATTTTTCAAGCATAATGAGGTTGAATCCGTTAAAACAATATCATTTATAGATTTTATTGGTGGTAATGCTTTTGATGTTAGGCTAAACATGGTAATTCAGGACTTTTTACCATGGAATTTTAACAGTCATAAGTGGTGTTCCATGAAGGGTCAAGTTCCAAATTTTCAAAATCAATTGCATATTTTAAAACCCCTTCAAATTTTGGCCAATGCTAATTTCCATGAGAATGAATTGAAAATGTTAGATTCTGGACCAAGGAAGAGAGTAAAGATTCTCTAAAAGATCTTAAAGAAGCACTTCTTAGGAGGCAAACATAGAAGTAGGATTAAGTATGTTTAGATTATGGGCCAAGGAAGAGACTAAAGATTCTTTAAAAGACCTTTAAGAGGCACTTGTTAGGAGGCAACCCAAACATAGAACTAGGATTAAGTGTGTTTGATGCCATTTTTTGTTTGGTGTGCTTTTCTTTTATTTCCTTTTATTTTGTGCTCCTAGTTATCCTTTGATCATATTTCCTCTACAGAACATGCTTTTTTTTTCATTGGTTTTTGGTACTTTGATTATCTTTTATTGGATTTACAAGTTTTATATTCAATCTTTGCTATCTTATGGAGCAAGTTTTCAAAAAGCACCTTTAATGGACCTTCAAGCAATTTTATCATTTTTATCTGGGTGCTTTATGTTCCTTCTCCCTCATTTATATGATTAATATGTTTTTTATGAACATTGAAAACAATGTTCAATTTAAGTGTGGGGGATGGAATGGTTGTTTTACACTTATGTTTTATTTGTCCTAAATAATATCATTTTAGCATTTTTTTTCAACATAAGATATAAATTATGGAAAACATTTTCTCTTTTACTATCAATTTTTTGACAATTTTCCTTTCGTTTTCATTTATTATGCCCCTTTAAATGCTATATGGTTGATTTAGTCTATCAAAGATCAAATGGCTTTAAATTTCTTCATGTTTTGGATGATGACGTTTTTTGATCATTACGAGGTCCACATTTAAAATGCATAATTTTAAAGCAAAATGTGCTTTCTTTTAAAATATCATATCATCTTGCTTAAAATTGAAAAGAAAAAGAAAAAGAAAAAAATTTTAAAAAGAAAATTAATAGAAAAGAAAAAGTAATTAATAAGTGAGTTTATTCACTCAGCTGGCTTTGAAACAATTGGTTGAAGTTTATGAGTGGAGCTAGTAGCCAGTTGATGTAAGGTGATTTGATTGAAGTACCGGGGATGTTCATGAAAAAAATGTTCTTCTTCGTGTAATAGGATTACTTGAACTTTCAACCAAGCTTCCAAAAACCCCTATATTTTAATAAATAAAGGATGATTGACAATTTTGAAAGATGATACATCTTGCTTTAATACTATTTATTTTCATGAGGAATGGAAGTTTGATTAAGTTTTAATTTGAAGATACATGAAGTGATTTAAAGTTACTTATGATTTAGCATGCTTAATTGGCTATATATCATATTTTAAGTGTATAATGTTTGAAAATCAAAGGAAATTGGTCCATTGATTGTGTTTAATGAGTTGGACAAGTTTTCCTATGCTTATAAGCTATGTCAAACTTGATGATTGAG
>JAOXYD010052583.1:0-13277 GCA_028565735.1 Pinacopodium congolense
CAGCTCAGATGGAGGTTTTGATGAAGCAGTTGGATAATTTAATGTACGGTGTGAACGGAGGAGCAAGTTCATCTATTAGGAGTTGTGCCATGTGTGAGCATTATGGTGGAGATTCCCATTCATCTTCTGAGTGCCAAGTTGGGAACCCCTTTGCGCAGTAGCAAAAAGAGGCCCATTATGTGGGCAATTACAATAAACAGAGAGGGGATCCATATTCTGACACCTATAACCTAAGGTTGAGGAATCACCCCAACTTCTCTTGGGAGAAATGATTAAATGGCATAACCATCTAATGTTCAGAGACAACCACCTCCTATTTTTAAGGATCCCAATTTTATGCTACTAGAGAAATCCAACCTCGAAAAGTTACTAACAAAATACATCTCCAACATTGAGGTTAGGATGCATAACCAAGAATCCTCTATCAGGAATTTAGAGAATCAGACAAGTCAAATTGCGAGTTTGTTGAAGGAAAGAGCTCCTAATTCATTGCTTAGCACCACTGAAGCCAACTAGAGAGAGTGTTAAGGGTTAAATTTATAATATTTTTAGTTGTTAATTGATGTAAATTTACCCCTATTTATGTGCTTAAATGTTTAATTTATGTTTAGAAATATTTAAATTACATATTGATGTGAAGAATTGGAGAATTGAGCAAAAAGGAGGCAAAACAACCTAACTTTGGACCATCAACGTCAGCCTAGCAGCCCCACATTGAAGGATGAACAAACCACCATTGAAGAAGTCAAAATTTGGCTTTTAACAAAGGTCTATCGTTCATCAACGAAGGTCTACTGTTTATTAACGATGTCATTATAATGTTTATTAACGATGTCGTTATACTGTTTATCTACTGTCTATAACTCTTTGACAACAGATTTAAAGCTTTCTAGTTTTTATTTTTCTTGTAATATGTGTTTTATATTTCATAAAGTTAGGTGTTCTCTAGATAATTGTAATCCGATTGACCTAGTACTTACAATCACATACACACTTCCTCGTGGGATCGATACTTGGAGTCTTAAAAACACTCCACTATATTACTTGTTATGACCGATGCACTTTTCGAAGTGTTATTCTTAAATTAATGGTTATTTTATGTATTAAAAGATAGACTAATTTGAGCTAATTTTGTGTATGACCTATAGCAATCAAAGAGCATGTAAAGGTAATCTCATTGAGGAGCAGTAGACAGTTTGAAGAAGTTAAGGAGAAGCAGAAGGATGAAGAAGTAGATAAGAGTGGAGTTGAAGAGAGTTAAGCTAGCAAAGAGGAAAAGGAAGCACCAACTGCAAAGGAGGATCATACAAGGTTATTTTTTGAATCCATCACAAATCCAGTAAGACCGCGGATCCTTTATCCTCAAAGGATGAAAGGTACATAATTAGATAAGAAATTTGGTTGTTTTCTTGAGATATTTAAAAAGTTGTATATTAACATTCTCTTTACTGAGGCCATAGCATAGATGCCTTCTTATGTTAAGTTCTTGAAGAAAATTTTATCTAATAAGAGAAGGCTTGAAGAGTGTGCTACTGTGAAGCTTAATGAGAAGTGTTCAGCTATACTATTGAAGAAGATGCCACCAAAGCCTAAGGATCCAAGGAGTTTTACTGTTCCTTGCACTATTAGTGATTTTCATATAAATAGGGCCTTAATGGATTTGGGTGCAATCATTAACTTGATGCCTCTTTTTGTTTTCAAGAAGGTAGGATTGGTGGAGTCCAAACCAACCACAGTTTCACTTCAGCTAGCAGATAGGACCATTACCTATCTGATGGGAGTCAACAAAGGACATGTTGGTAAAGGTTAAGAAGTTTATCTTTCTAGTATATTTCTTAGTCCTTGATATGGAGGAAGACAGAGGCATCACATCATTCATAGGAGATCTTTCATGGCCATCGCACGGACCATCATTGATGTGCAGCATAGAAAGCTCATCTTGAGACTTCAAGATGAATAACTAGTGTTTGATGTGTTCGACGATATGAAGCATCCTTTTACTCTTGACTCGTGTAATTTCATTGATATATATTCTTCTTATAATGATCATTCTTCTGTTGTTTGTGCAAGTTTATTAGAGGAGGAAATACAATGAGTGCTTGAAGAATTGAGCAAGGAGTTACAAGAGGAGCTGGAAGATTATAGAGCTAAGTTGAAGCAGGCATATTAGACATAATACAAAGCTTATGAGCCACTCCAAAGACTAGCCAAGCTGCTACCCAAACCGTTGATTGAAGAGCCTCCCTCCCTCTACCTTAAACCTTTGCCTAGTCATTTGAAGTATGTGTATATGAACCCATTTGAGCACTTACTAGCATTTCTTTTTTTAGCTTCCATGGAGGAGTTCCTATTAAGAGTGCTTAAGGACCATAACAAGGCTATTGGGTGGACTATTTTAGACATAAAGGGTATTAGTCCCTCTTTCTGCACACATTGCATTTTTATGGAGGACATAAGCAAGGCAATGGTGTAGTCCCTAAAACAACTTAACCCACATATGAAACATGTCATGAAAGATGAGGTAATAAAGCTTCTGGATACAGGTATTATCTATCCTATCACTAAATTTTGTTGGGTGAGTCCTGCGCAGGTGGTGTCAAATAACGGAGGTACCACTATGATAGACAATGAAAAGAATGAACTGATAGCCACTAAGAAAGTTACTAGGTGGAGAATGTCCATAGATTATAGGAAATTGAATGACGCTCCCAAAAAGATCACTTTCCTTTGTTTTTTATTGATCAAATGATTGACAAATTAGTTGGAAATTACTTTTATTGTAACTTAGATGGATATAATGGATACTTGCAGATTTTGGTAGCCCTAGAAGATCAAGAAAAAACAACTTTTACATGTCCCCATGGTATATATGCATATAGATGCATGCCATTTGGTTAATGTAATGCTCCAACTACATTTCGAAGTTGTATGATGGTTATCTTTTCTAATATGCATGAATCTCGAATTTAGATATTTGTGGATGACTTTTCCGTATTTAGTACTTCCTTTGATGTGTGTTTAGATAACTTGGAGAAAGTCTTAACCAGATGTAAAGAGACCCGTTTAATACTTAATTGGGAAAAAAATGTCATTTTATGGTTTAGGAATGCATTGTTTTAAGTCACAAGATATATAGAAAGGGTCTAGAAGTAGATCTAGTTAAAATTAATGTCACTAAGAAACTTCCTTCACCTAATAATGTTAAATCTATTAAGATTTTCTTACGCCATGTTGGTTTTTACTATTGTTTCATTAAGGATTTTTTTAAGATTGCTAGACCTTTGATTGAATTGCTTGAGAAAGATGTTGTGTTTACTTTTGACGATAAGTGTATGACATCTTTTCAATTATTAAAGGATAAACTTGTGATTATGCCTATACTTATATCTCCTGACTGGTGTCTTCCTTTTGAACTAATGTGTGATACAAGTGGTTTTGCAGTGGGGGCTATCTTGGTCTAAAGACAAAGTAAGATCTTTCACCTAATTTACTATACAAGTAGGATTTTGAACACACAACGCCATTATACTACCATAGAAAAAGGAATGCTAGCGGTTGTATTTGTTTTTTATAAGTTTAGATCATATTTGATTTTGTCTGAAGTCATTGTTTACACTGACTATGCAGCTTTAAAGTAATTGATGACAAAACCTAATGAAAAATTGATGAACTTGTCACAAGCTATCAAATAATAAATTCCTAACTAGCCAAACTATGTAGTAATGGTGAGCTAGGGTCAAACCTCAGAGAGTTGGGATGCAAACGTTATTTCAAATGTTGTAAAAAAAAAAAGAAAACACCCTGAAGAGATGAAAGCAAAAAAAAGCTAAAATGCAATGATCGCAAATAAAAGGGAAAACATAAAGCAAATTTAGAAAATGTTGATTGCAATAACAAAAAAGTGGGTTGGAGATATCTTTGGGATTTCGGGATGATCATTGACTCTTGAATCTAAATAAAAGGTACTCTAGTCATGGTGTTAGCCTATGGGCTCAAATAAGATCTCAAGCCCTCAGTTCCTCTAATTCAGACAAATCTAACAAGCTTTAGAAATGCCCCTATCCTGATCTATAAACTAGAACAAGCTCTCTAGAATAAATGGTGAAGACGCTTTAGCTACTAATGAACGACTAACTTAGGCCACCTACTCACAAGTTCGAAAGGTGTAACCTTAAGGCATGGGACCCTAAGTTAGTTGATTAAGTATTCTAGCAAATTTAACTATCTTATTGCTACTTTCGGGAATTGCTATGGATTATTACATATTACACGCTCAACCCTAACTTTTGAATTAGCAAATTACCTAAAGGGTGATCAAGCCTAGAAGTAACTCCTAATTTATACACTTAAGTCTTAAATCAACCTAGACATATAAGCACTAAATTAAGCAAAATTTCAACTCCATTCTCACAATTTTCATCCCTTCATCCTTCTAATATTTCCAAGCCCCTAAGAAGTCTAGCCACACATGTTTAAACTACTTAAAACAAATATTGGATGAGCATAGATCACACTTAATCAATTAAAACAAAGGCTGAAAAATTAACAACTAATCAAAGAAATCAAAATTTAACACTTTACCTAATGCAAACATAAGTTACTTAAACTAATAGGCAATTAACTAAAACTTAATTAAACAAAACTCAATTTAACACTCTAACCAAAAATTCCAGCTTATTTCAATTAAATAAAAACTAAAATTTGATGAACTAAAGCTTAAGAACATGGATAAAGTCTAGCTACTAAGCATAAATCAACCAAACATATTAAGGCTAAATGAAACTTTATGAAATAAAACATCAATCAACTTAATATTTTGATCAAAACAAATATAAAATTATAAAACTAAAAGCTTGAACAAGATTAATAAAGGCTGGAAAATAAAATGAAAAAGCTCCATTCATATATAACTAAACAAAGGTCTATACATTGATTAAAAAAAATTAAACTATGGATTTATAAGCATCTAACTAAGCATTCTTGAAAGAAAGACATTAATAAAAGCTAGAAATCTATAAAAATATTGAGTTGAAACTTTAAGCATTCGAACATAAAAACAAAGACATTTGGAAAGGCAATCAATGGATCATAGTTAATGCAAAGCAAACTAATGAAATGGAATGAAAAAGCCATACAAAAATCAAAGCAATAATCCAAGAAAATGAACATCAAAACGTTGAAACCATCCTCCTTAGTCACAAGCCTATCTTAGAAAGCTTTGATGGTGTCTTAATGGAGAACTTCAATGAATTTTCTGGACATCACTTTGGGGAGAGGTCCTCACTCTCCTTCAACGTGATTTACTGTTGTACGTTAGGTGGAGAGCAGCTCTAAACGTCTAAGACAAGCACTCCAATCGCGTTGAATTCATACATCAAAATAAGAATAACACATCCTTGAATATAGTAACACAAAGGACAGCCCCCAAGCCAAAGAAGACCATCTTTGAGGACAGCCCCAATCACCTTTTTTTTTAGCCCTCCAAATGATGATGATCCGAGTAGTAAAACAAGGACAGCTCACCTTCAATGTTCTGCAGCCATCTCACACTAATGGAAAAGCTTTATGCGTCACCTATCAAGAGAGGATTCCCCCACCAGTCATGCTTCTAATGTCCACTCTTCCACGAATCTCCATTCCTATTTTGAAAAAAAAAAAAACCACATGCAGATTTCCACTTGTTTTTCCCTACCTAGCAGCTTTGTTTCATGGAAAGTGTTAGGCATTTCTCTCTTGAGCTGTCCATTTGTCAAATGGTTTGGAGTTTACTCCTTAAGTGGCAGCCATTTTATCACCATTAGAGAGCTGCATTTTTTACTGCAAAGACAGGTCAAAGTTACTGCATTTTAACTAGATAAGAGGCCCTTGTGATGTCATTTTATGCCTCTTAAAGTGCTCCAATAGGCTATCAATTTGAATAGTCTTATTCCAAATATAAGTTGTATTTTTAGATAACCTTCTAGCTCTAATGGGTTGTCCTTTTGGATAGCCTTTAGACTTGTTTTTGCTATTATATTTTGTTCCTACAAATGGTTGTCCATGGGCTTGGTTTGGACAGCTCCAAGTGATTTTTTTTCTCCCAAATATTGCTCCAATTGATGTCATTTTTGGACAGACCTTAAGCACTCTTATCCATGTAATTTTGGGCTTCAATAAACACATTTTTCAATTTCCTTTTCATGCCTTACTAAAGCTCCAAGTGCTATATTTTTTAGGAGAAATAAAGGCACCAATGAGCTACCTTAATGATGTATGTAAAGCTTTAAAATGTCATTGCTATTTTACAAGATCAAGCTTCACTCTTTTACTTCTTATAAAAACATTTTAAAAGAGAAAATTCATCCAAAGGGAAATAACATGTACATTGAACAAAATATAACATAATTTAAGGATTTTTAAACACATAATAGGAATGAAATTATATGAATTTATATATAATGATATAATAAAAATCATTCCTATTACAAATTAAGATTAATTCATTGAGTCCTAATTTTGTAGGAATTTGACATTAAATTGAGGGATAAGAAGGGGGTAGAAAACTTTGTAATTGATCAACTATCAAGGCTAGATGAAGCTACCATGGAGAGTGTAACATACAAGGACATTAAGGAGACTTTCCATGATGAGCATCTGATGGCTATGATAGCCACTCTATAATTTATAGATTATGTTAACTACCTTGCTAGTAATATTCTTCCCCTTGACTTTTCTTATTCTCAAAGGAAGAAGTTCTTAACTAAGGTAAAATGTTGTCTGTGGGATGACCCTTTGCTTTATAAGAATTATATAGATGACATAATTAAACGTTGCATTCTTAAGGAAGAAATGTCCTCTATTTTACATTATTGTCATTCTAAAGAAGCTAAGGGACATTATGGTGCATCTAGGATAGCTCATAAAGTCTTAGAATATGGTTTTTATTAGCCCATCTTGTTTAGGGATGCATATGTATTTGTTAAATCTTGTGAAAAGTGTCAAAAGGTTGAAAAAATTACTAGAAAACATAAAATGTCATTGACTAACATTCTTTTCTATGAGGTTTTTGATGCGTGGGGTATAGACTTCATGGAACCATTCTTTAAGTCCTACACCAATCAATATTTTTTTGTTGCTTTTGATTATGTTAGGAAATGGGTATAAGCAGAGGCATTTCCTACAGATGAGGCTAAAGGTGTTGCTAAGTTTTTGAAGAAGAATATTTTCATATGTTTTGCCTCTTGTCTAAAGTCCAGGTAATTCTATCCTCCTTAATATCATCAGGGTGATAATTGGGCATATTATCCATAATAATAGAGGAACAATGATGAGAGTAGGCTGGCCAGTACCATCTATTGATTCTAATTAAGGCACTAACTCTAGAACCTTTAGGGGAAACCATTTTAAATGGCATCAATTCTCAAATTTTATAAAGAGCACCCAAACCATGCCAATTATCATACCATAAGGACGTATTTTCTCCATTGTCTACTCTAGTTTTGAAATAATCTTGAGCTTCCTCCCGATTCAGTATGATTTATTTTAAGGTCCATAAAGTGTAGGTACTAGCTTTGATCATCCAGATGCTCCTCCCTTTTAAGAAATAGTGATGGACCCATTGCACCCATAAACTTTCCTTATTCTTACAAAGTCTCCACAGTCGCTTGATTAGGAGGGCCTTAGTTGTGACCATAGTGGATGGTATGGCCAATCCTCCATACTCCTTAAGAGGAAATACATCTGACCATTGAACATTAGGCACCTTAAATTGACCATTTGAACCACTCCAAATGAAGTTCCTTATAAGTTTGTCAATAGCCTTTAAAATTTCTTTAGGCAGTGCCAAATGAGAACACCAGTAGAGGTGTAGGCTTGAAAGGATAGATTTAGCTAGCTGTACTCTACCTCTATAGGATAAGATCCTATTACACTAGTTGTGAAGTCTTTGATAAATTGAGTTGATTAAAGGATAGCACTCTGCATAACTGAGCTTTTAAGAGGAAATAGGGACCCCAAGTTATTTAAAATGCAAAGCTTGAATATTAATTCCTTTATCCCTTGCCACTAGGTTGGTGCTAGGATGAGAGTCAATTGATAGAAAGAATAGGCGTTTGGTGGGTTTCAAAGACAACCTTGATATTACGCTAAAATTTCCAAGAACTTAAAAAGTAAGATGAGAGAAAGCGTATTAGATCTTTAAAAGAGTTATATATCATCAGCAAACATTAGATTAAATAACTTAGCTTACAACATTTATAATGATATCTAGATTCTAGTTCCTTGGATATATAATATCTGGTCACGTAAATGAACACCTCCATACATAGAGTAAACAGGAAGGGAGATAATGGGTCTCCCTAACTTAGTCTTCTTCTAGCTCTGAAAATTCTAGTTGGATCCCCATTAATTAGAATAGTATAAGTAGCAGTTGTGATGCACATATTGATCCACTGAATGAATTTGGAAGGAAACCCCATGGCTTCCAAAGATCTCAAGTTAAATTGCCAGCTCAGATTGTCATAAGCTTTAGTAAAATCGATTTTTTTTAAGGAACAACTCCTTATGGCACCATTCCTGTGGTAGTTCTTGAATAACTCTTGTGTTATCAATATGTTGTCACCTATAGACCTTCCCGGAACAGAGGCTTATTGTAACTTCTAAACTTATCGTTTAAGTTTATATTTATAGATCTATCAAAGCATGTTGTTGAAGTTACATATTTTCTATGTTTTGATGATCATATGTGGCTAACTCATTTTCCAGCTAAGGATTGGTTTTTAATGATTTAATAGAGTTTAAAAACATGTTTAGAGGTCTAATTTTTAATTATTGAAGGTCTGGAAGTTCTAATTTTACGATGGTTACTAAGATTAGTATTGAAGATAATCTAACTTGAGAAATCAACTTCTTTTGTTAAAAAATCAATAAAAAACATAAATCAATTAATTAATGACCAAATTTTTATTATTTGTGAGAGTTAAAGTTCTGAGATTATAGATCTAGAAGTCACATTCTTGTTTTTAAAGGCTATTAACTTAATTTAATGCATAACCAACCTTTAAATTAAGCTTAATAAAGAAAAGGCATAAGTCTTGATCATAGCTTTACTTTGAAATTGTAAAGGAACTCTAAATCTACATTTAAAATTGTTTAAAGCTCAATTAAACCATTAATAACCTAATCCTTAGCCATTTTCCATAATTTGGTAATTTTTAATAATTTAGAAACTATTTTAAACTTAAAATTGCAAGGTTTGAAGTAAGTTAGGTTAAGTTAGCAATTTTCATCTGTTTAATCAATCTTTTGGAATTTTCTAAATAATTTTAATTTAATTAATCTATTAATTATCCATTTTCCCCTGTGAGTTCAACACTCAGAGTCTTAAACAACACTCCACTATATTATTTGTTCAATAGGTGCACTTTCTTTTATCACGTTGGTTTTCAATCTAAAATCATTCAAAAGCATTCCAATTTCTTAAGTCCTCTAACCAATGAAAAAATACACGAAATTAAGAGTTTAGATATCACCAAATCGCATCCCTATATGGTGATCTAGCTCTGAATCATGTACATGAAGCTTTAAAATCCACAAAACAATGTGAAAACTCCAATTAAAAAAAGATTGAAATGAAAACTAACTAAAAACAACCTTAACTAACTATTATTTGAAAAACTAAGAAAAGAAAGTGTTTTATGCTAAGAACTGGTTGATTTTAGAGCTTGGAGACGTCCTCTATTTATAGGAGAGAGTTCACAAAGGATTGAAGATAAAAACAAGCTGTAAATTTTGAAGTTCTTAATTGAATACATGTCTGCCATTTACAACGGTGGTTGGACACAGAGGAATAACGACAACATTAATGAATGGTGGAACCGTCGTTGATGACCTATTCGGACATAATTTCTCAATTATTCACATCAATCTATAAATTAACACTTCTAAAAAATAATTAAAAATTAGGCACCAAAATAAGGGTAAATTTTCATCAAATAACATCCAAAAACACTATCAATTTGATTCCTAACAATTCTCATATACTTAAGTGTTTGCTTCTCAAGCAAACCAAATTATCATCAATTTTCCAAATGACACATATTCATAGGAAACATATCAAATTCATCAACCACAATCATTGAAAGCTTTTCTCGAATCATTTAATTATAAAACAAATCATCAAGATGTTATAATGATTAATCAAGCATGTTAATTAACTAGTGAATTTAATGCAAAGAGAGTTATGTAAGCTAAGACGTAACGAATGCAACTAAAGAGATAATCACATTACAAAATATGATAAAACTAATAACAAAATCAAAAAAATATGCTGAAGGTATCATTAATATTTTAGAATAATCATTGATCCTTGAATATAAACAAAAGGGGTTCTATTCATAATGTTAGTCTATGGATCCAAATAAGCTCTTAAATCCTAAGTTCTTCTAAGATAGGTAAATCTAATAATCTATAGAAATCTCCCTATCCCTATTATAACTTAGAATAAACTCTCCAAGTTTAATAGTGAAGAAGCATTAGGCAATAAGGACGGACTAACTTAGGCCATCAACACATAAGCTCAGAAAATGTAACCTAAAGAATTGGAACCTTAAACTAAATGGTTAAATTTTCTTATACACCGGTTAATCTATAGCTACTTACAATAAATGGTAATGACTATTACATATCATAAGCATTAATCCTAGTCATTGAATTAGGAATCATGGAAAGGGTGATGAAATCTAGCAACAATCCCTAAGTCTTGAAAATAAATCTAAGTTCCAATCCAATCTAAGTCTAAAACTACTAATTTAATAAAAATCCAACTTCATTCTCATTAATAATTGCCTTTCATCCCTTAAATACCTTCAAACCCTCAAACACTAAGCCAAAACAGAAAATAAACTCAATGTAAACATGACGGAAAATTTATGACAAGTAATGAAAATTAAGATTCAACACTAAATATAATGAAAAACTAAGGTTTTTTATGGTAAAAACCAACTTGATTCAAGCTAACACAAAAAAACCCAAAATTAAAAACACTAAAACAGAAATTCCATAACTTAAAAATAGGGCAAAAACTAAAATTGAACAATTTATACACTAAGAAAATGCACAAATTTAACTACATGGCATAACCTAATTAAAAACTTCACAAATTAAAGTAAAACATTGAGTTAATCCACCACATAACCATTAATCCATAAGGACGGATCTAAAATCACTGAAACCTGAACTTAAATAGCTAAAATAAGGGCTATAATTGGAAAAAAAATCCATCCATTGAATTAAAATCAAGCGTCCGTACATTGTTTATGAAGTTTAAGCTTGAAATCAATTAATCATCTAATCTAAACATAATAGAATATGAAAATGCAAAAATATACTAATACAAACATCTAACAAGTGAAATAAAGTGTAATATTACCTAAAATCACTTAATTAAACTAACTCCAATTGAAAACAGTAGCAAAAACATAATCAAGAAACCTAAAACATGAAGAAAATAGGATAAAGCTCTAAGGAATGGAGTGTCTACTCTTTGATGATGCCTCTACATTCCTTTTGCCCTTTTATACCCTTTACAATTAGGGTAAAGTTTAGGATGGAAAAAAGACCTTTTAATCCTTATTTAGTTTAGATGGCAGAACCTTTAATAGTAATTTATTAATCATCAACGGAGGTCTGTTTTGAACCATCGTTGATGGTGTAGTCTTCGACCTTTACTAGTGGTTGCTGCATCTTCAACGGTGGTTACCTTCAACCACTGTTAATGTTCTGGAAAATAGTTTTCTTTCTAATTTTAGCTCCATTTCTCTAAAAAATTTAACACTTTGACACAAAACTTATACTAGAAGATCAAAGAAAAACTTGTGCTAGAAGATCAATGCTATCATTCAACATATAATAACACAAATTCAACACTTTTAAACTAAAAATAGGAATGAATTTAAGTAAATTCACATAAAAAAGCATAACAAAATTCATTCCTATCAAGAACTTAGTCTTTTTATAAAAAAGTGAACACTCTGTCATAAACACTCCTTGTTACTCAACTAAGTTACATTACATCAACTAGCTACTAGCACTACTTAATAACTTCAACATTTTTATTGGTAGAAAATAGTAAAGTGAATTTATTTACTCGCTTATTCAACCTATTTTTTAATTTAATATTTTTACTTTTTAATATGATGAAAAAATGTTTAAAAGAAATAAAAAATTACTTAGGAATACTTAGGAATATACATTTCATATAAATAAAATTATAATGTTCATCAGGTATACATTATTTAAAAACATGCAGCAATCTGATGAATCATCGCAAACTATCAAATACTAAACTTAACTATGTAGCTAGAATGCGCTAAGGTTGAATCCATATAAAGCTAGGGGGTACTACTATTTCTAATGTTGTAAAGAAAAACAAAAAATGAAAACCCTTAAACGCAACGAGAACTAACAAAACTAAGGCTCAATAAAAATAACAAAAAGGCAAATAAAAAGCAAACATAATAAACAAAAAAACATTAACAAAGAATTAGGCTTAAGGTATTTTCAGAATTCAAAGGCAATTATTGATCGTTTAATTTAGATAAAAGATGTTTTAGCCAAGATGTTAGCCTATAGATTCGAATAAGCTCTCAAACCCCTAATTCTTCTAACTTCGGTAAATCCAATAAGCTCTAGAAATGTTCCTATCTTTACTATAACCTATAATAAGTTCTCTAGAACCCAATAGTCCCACGTCAAGGTCTTGACTAGGGGACTTCCTATGAAGCTAGGTAGTTAAAATCATGGCCAAAGTTAAGGTCAGAGTCATAGCTATGACTCTCATTGATTCTCTTTCAACGGATTTTCAGCTTGCATTTTCTCTTGAAAATTTCCATGGTTTGTGCCATAACCGTAACCTTAAGTGTCAAACTCACTAACTTGATAATTTCTTCATCTTTTTGATTCCATAACTTATCCAACTCCATATATGCATCAAAATGATCACCAAGACCTACAAAGAATATATTTTTACCAAAATCATCATGAGTAATATCATATTCAATATTTAACCAAATAACCATCAAATTCACATGAAAAGTATCCTCAAACTTAGGATTATAAATATAAAAAGATGGCTAAAATATATCTGAAATGAGTATATCATTACTATAGATTTTATAATCCATCTCCCAAGTTCTCGTGGCAAGAAAACCACTTGGGTTATAATGGATTGCCTTATAAAATATTGTCTCTTCATTGCACTCTCACGAAATACATAACAACTTTTATGGTTATTACCTTCA